>VZTU01022403.1:1263-43359 GCA_013400835.1 Zapornia atra
CGCCTAGCGGGGCGGTGCTCGCGGGGCGGAGGGGCGCGCGTGCCGTGCCGGGCGGGCCCATGGGCGGGAGGCGGGTGGGCACCACAGCGGCCCCCCGCGCCCTTCGGGGGCGGGTACCGCCACCGCTTTCCCCCGCCGCGGCCGTGCTTCAGCCTCACCTCTAGCATCCCCTGCCCCCTACCGACTCCTGGGTGTCCTCCTCTCCCGGTGCCCGCTTTTCCCGGCGCCTGGGGCGCCTTCCCGAGGCTTTCGAGCCGCCCCTGTCCCTCGCCATCTTGGAGGCCGCGGCTCTCGGAGCCCGAGCGGTGGCTCCAGGTGAAGTGCAGGCTGCGGCGCTGGCTGGGGTGGCTTCTGCCGTGGTCAAAAAGGGTCCCATTGGGGACGGACTCGGGGAGCGTCACGCTTTGGGCTTGGCTCGCTCTCAATGCCATACAGGGGCCATGAGCAGCCACGGTAGGAGCCTTGATCCACCACCTACCGCAGGTAGTGACCAGCACAGCCTGTAAGCCTATGTCGGTCGGCCTTCTTGGCGACCAGGTCTTAGGCAGTTGCTACACTGCCCAGAGATGATTGTGCTAGAAGGCTTCACCCTGTGTGTTTCCCGTTTGAATTAAGGGTAAAGGTGGCACAGTTCCACAGGTGTGCAGTGCTTCTGGGCCAGTCTGTGCAGATCCTAATAGGACAGCTGAATGCCTTGCTTGTGTGCCCACCGCTAAAGTGCTTCCCTTGGTCAGCTCTGCTGCTAACTCACCTCCTCAGTGAGTTGGTCTAACCTGCTCATCCGGCAAGAAAATTGTATTTTATTACATCCCAGGGTTGAACTCGGGGAGAACTGCAGCAGATGATGAGAGCGGGGCTGCCCTCTGGGTGTGGGTGAACTGATGGTTCACGTAGCTGAGTCCGTCTAGCCACGGTCTTGTGCTGAGGCCTGCGTTCTGTTAAGAACTCGCTTTCTGTCTCCCATGGTGACAGAGGAAAGGAAAACCATGGCAGGACTGATAAATGGAGGTCTGCTTTGGTCTGGAAACAGCCTTAACACCGCTTAACACTGTTATGTGCCAGCAAAACCTCTTCTGTTTGTGAGCACGCTGGTTTCATGACATCTCTTGAATGCTTAAAATGTCGATTTAAAATATGTATTGATTTAATCACTTGCAGTGGGGGAAAAAGCAGGCAGTTCTCCTTTTTTAGGTGAAGAAATGTGGCAATCCCCATGAAATAACTTCTGCCTTAGCACATTTTTTGTAGAGTGAAGTTGCAAGGCAGGGCATGGACTTTACTGCTGCAGCTCTGCCTCTGTGTATAGACTAGAGTAAGAACACTCAGGGTGGGTTACAGAATGCCTTTTTGAAGGTAGTTTAAGGTTTGCTGAATACTTGCCTTTATTTTGGAGTAAATGTCCAGGATAGAAAGTGCTGCCACTGGCTGAATGGAAACATTTTCATAGTATAAAAAGCATCTTGAATTATTCTTCCCCCTCCTACTCCCTTGTACTATTTTGCTGTTTAAAACGTTAAGGCAACAAAGCAGTTGCATCAGTGGTCAATATAAAGGAATAAAAGATATTTTATAACTGGAACCCTGTTTCTTCCAGATCCTGGGTTACAGTTAAATTGAAATTTTTTTTCCCCCTAGATCTTTGTAACAATACAAATTGAGTTTGGAACTTGGTTGTGTACAGGTTAGCACCAACAGGTTTAATGTTTGCCTTTTGAAATGCATAGATAAGTTACTATAGATTTGTGTGTACCTGTATTATTTTGATTTACACTATCTTTGCTTGCTTGGGAGTTCCCTCCCCCTGGCTAACTGTTCCTCCTTTTCCTGGTTGGAGGAAACATGGAGATGCTGTGCTTTTCTTTCTTTTGAGGAAGGCTGAGTGATGGCAGCTCTTTCGCTGGATGAAATCTGGGTCCTGCTTATACTTTCTTCAGATCTTGTTTGTCAGCATAGTGCCTGCAGCTACGAGGTGGCAGCGTAGGAGTTGGCAAGTCTAAAATACAGGCTTGGGTGTCTTACACTTTGGTGCTGCAGCTTCTCTGGGATGGGCTGAGGTTAGCTAGAGCAGTGGGGGATGAGGAGACAGACCATCCAGCATGTGAGCTACTGACGTGCTTGGAAACAGTATCTTCTTCAGTCCTGAGGTTGAATCTAGTGTTGTCTCAAGGTTGGAGTGTTTCCCTGCCTCATGTAAGGCTGTGTACGCATTCTAATTACACATTCATAGCTGACATCTGCTCTAGCTCTGTATTCCCAAGCTCCTCCAAGTGATTCTCCCAAAGCTTGATTTCTGAGTCCAGTAGTACAAAGTGAGGGCTGCGGGGGGAGCCCAGGATACAGCTTGCAGCTGTTTGCTCGTTAAGCTTGAATGAGAGCCCCTCTCTCTCCTGGGAAGGAAATACCAAGGCTGACTCCACATGCATGCAACAGTTGGGTGTTTTGCTCTGGGTAAGCCGTGTACGCTCTGCATCTGTGGTCATTTAATACTGTTCAGCCGCTAAAATGATCCTATGGTGATGCTTTACCTTAATGGCAACTCGCTACGGCTTCCTAGTACATTGTTCTGCTGGTTATTAATGTACCTGTCTTGCTGAAGGGCTTGAGTGGGGCTTGAACTTCTGCTTCGCGTGGGAGTTTTACCTGGCTTATCTTTTCAAGGTGATTGTTGACCTTTCACTTATCTGGAGTGGTCGCAGCAGGGAGAGGAGCTGATATCCGGCCGAGGCAGCCTGATTTGCACAATAATTTGAAGACCATTTCCATTTTTTGTCATGCTGTTGTAGAGGTGGGCTTCCTCTCTGATGACTGTACTCACCTTTCCTCCTTATGTTGCCTTGGCAGAGAGCTGAGAAGCCTTTCATATGGTGATTGCTACATTAATTGCTTTAATTTTTGTGTTAATTTCATTTTCAGAAAGCTGTCTGCTTTTGGCAGTAGTGCTTTGCTCAGCTCATGTGAGATGAGGTACTGAGGTGACTGCCAGCTCTCAAGCAGGAGGGACTAAGCGACAGCAAATAGAAATGTGAACACACAAAAAGTAACGAATTGATGTGGTAAAAAGGCTTTATGTTTTTCAAGGCAAACCTGTACATTCAAGGCCCTTCTCTCTAGTTTGTCCTTAACTTCTGATTCTGAGGTTCTGTCAAAACTTGATTTGCCTTTAAAACCAGTGACAGTTGATGCAGGAGACACCAGAGAAAGGGAAGGTGTCTCTGTAGCACTCGGTGGTGGCTGTGGAGGGCTTTGGAGTCAGAGTTTGTTAGGACATAACCCAAAGCAGGGTTGGAGGGGTTTAATTCCTGCACTTTGGTAGGGATTTGGCAACTGGGAGTGAGTGGTTTGTGCACAGTGTTTAAAAACAACCAGTACTATTCCCAGCCCTGCTGTGAAGATCAGCTAGATGCCTTAAGTACATCTTTACGTGGTATTGATTTACAGGGATTAATAGATGCTTCTCATTTAGAGGGCATCCCATAAATTTTTGCAGCGAGCTCTTCAGCTGCTGCGTGTCTCAGTGTCACCTCTTGGAGCCACTGGATCCATGATAGATGCCTGCTGGGCATCGTCCTTTGGCCTGCCTTTTCCAAAGGCTGCTGTAAGTGTAATTTTCCTGCCTCACCTTGTGTATAAAAGGGTAACTTGTGAAGTGTACAGTGCTCTGGGGTTTTGTGTGCTCTTTCTGGTGGTTTGTACTGGGAGATAGGAGGAGCTAAGTCCTTCTATTTATTTATTTATTTATTTTCCCTAGTCTAAGAAAATGGGTTTATTGGGAGAGAAATTGCCATTGAGATGCCATTTTTGTAGCTTATCTTTAGCAAGCAGCTTGCTCTCCTGATAACAGGGAAGTTATTAAACACATTTGGTGACCTGCACAAGTACTTGGGAGAATTTGCTTAATTTTTTTTTAATAGTCCTGCTTGTCTGATAACTCAGAGCCCCAGAACTGCTGCTGTCAGAAACCGACTGGGAAGGTCAGGCTGTTCACAGGGCATTCTGCAGTAACACAGATTTTTAAATTGAAACCCTGCAGCTTGGTGCCAGCTTGCATCCAGTGAGTCTCTGTGGCTCTTGGGCAGCACTAGGTGCTATGAGACATGAGGTCTGGCTTGGGCTTCATCGTGCAGCTGATCTGTGAGCAAATTTTCCTCATCTCCTGTATACTTTGTAGGGGTTTTTATGCTACAAATAATGAATGGCACATAGTCTCACAGGTGATGTGTGAAGTTTTTCTGTGTAAGAGGAAACAAAATTGTTTATGCCGTGAATTAAGAATACTTTTATTGTTCTTAAAGGTTATATTTCACTTTTCAGTTGGCAGAATGACAGGAATGGAGACTGAAACAGCAAGAGACAAAGCCATGGAAGAAGAAAGCACTGAACAGAAAAAGGAGAGAGAGAAAAAGAAGAGGTCAAGGGTTAAACAGGTGCTGGCAGATATAGCAAAACAAGTGGATTTCTGGTTTGGTGATGTTAATCTCCACAAAGACAGATTCCTCCGGGAACAGATAGAAAAATCCAGAGATGGCTGTAAGTTAATATTCATTGTATTTCAGTAAACAGATACGTTTAACTTGCTTCTGCACTGTATTACTGGTGACAATTACAAGTTATTTTGGGGTGTGTGTGTCTCTACTCCTGGGGAAGAGAGTTTCATGTCGGAAACCAGCTGTGGGATGAGCAGCTCAGAGGTGTTTCCTTTCCTTCACTGCCAGCCATAAGTAAGAGGCACCTGCCAGGGGAGAATTGACTTTTTGGGAAACCTGATTTTTTTTTTTTTTTTAAACTTTTGATTTAGTTTTAAGAATAAGTAAACAAACAAGGGGTATTTTGCCCTTGGAGATACAGGATTTGACTTGTAGGGTAGATATATGCGGAAATTAAAGTGTCACTTGGGTTTGAGGTTAGACAGGCTTTTTTGTGTGTTTTCTGCACAAGTTTGATATGTGAATAAATGTGTTTTGCATGGAGGGCTACTGTGGGTCTCCTTCCTTTAGACAGTTCTTCTTACATGGTTGGTTTGACTTCAGAGTAGGAAATTGAGCTGGGTTCTGAGGCTGTTTGCCAGTTTCTGCAGAAGCTGCACATCAGCTGCCGTGACTGTGGTGCTTTTGCTTTAAAACCAGCACCTCTGCGACAAATGCAGTGCATCAGTAGAGTCGTTCAATTACCCTGTTATGCCAGGTGGACTGAAGTGTCACACGTCTGTAAAGAGTCAGTCCTTTTCCATCAACCCAAAAAATAGCCCTCTCCAGAAGGGTTTTACCTTTATTTCAAGGAGTCCATAGTTATCTGAAGTCTAAGTCCTTAGTCCAGTGGCATTGTGTGAAACGGGTAGCCTTGTAAGTGCTCGGTTTAGCCCTCATTTATATTGCACTTGTATTCCTCTGAAGGCCCTTTTTTAAAAAAGGCTACAATTAGCCCATGTCCCATGTTTCATAGCCATGGTGCAGTTTGGATGTCTTTGCATCTTTTTTTTTTTCTTAATTTTTTAATTAAGGCTTAATGCTACATAGTTTTCTGTCAAGGTTTTATCAGCATGACTCATTGCAACTGAAGTGCAAGCAGGGGCTCTTTTGTGTTGGAAAGACTGGGTTAAACACTTAATTGAGTACTCGAAGGAGAGGCATGTCTTCAATGCAAATTGTTTTTTGTGTTGTAAAACTGCATCAGAAAGGGTTTTTTCTTCCTTTCTTTTCAAAGACAACGGCTATCAGTGGGGAGGTAAAAGAACAAAATTCCTTTGATAAAGGTTAGCACAAAAGAAAATTAAATACAGGCTTACTTGAAACTTTAATTTTGATGGTAACGTTCTTCTGTAAATCCTTGGAGCACGGTTACATGTTGCTCTTAGGACTTGCAGGTGGTTTCACAGAAATACTGGTGGAGTCTTAATGTCGGATAAGAACATCTAATTAATGCTTTCTAGATTACCCTGGCCTCATCATATGCACCTCTTCTTATCCCTAGATGTTGATATATCACTTCTCGTTTCTTTCAACAAAATGAAGAAGTTGACAACTGATGGAAAACTGATAGCTCGAGCGGTGAAAAGCTCCTCTGTTGTGGAGGTACTTTGTTTCTCTTCGGTATCTGCTGCTGCTAGGGTAGTGGTGGTCGTGGTACTGAAGTAGGCAATAACCTTATGGAAGATGCTTGTTTGTTTCTTGTCACTTTTAGTTGGATTTAGAAGGAACTAGAATCAGAAGGCGCCAGCCGCTGGGCGAGCAACCCAAGGATGTGGACAGTCGGACAGTCTATGTGGTAAGGTTGTACATGGTGTGTATGCTTTGTGTCTGGCACTGTGCAGTAATTCCCAGCTGCTCTTGTCTTTTGCTGTTAATTCCTTCAGAGTGCAAACCCCACTGTGTGCTGTCTCTAACAATCAAATTACACAGTGTATTGGTTCTGTATTACAAAGCCCAGGTGAAGCAGCCAGACAGTCTTAGCGGAATTGGAAGGTGCATTTTGAGAACATCAGGAATTTATTCCTAGAAACATTTACATACAGTAAAAGCTGATAGAATTTGGTTGCTTTTCTCCCTTCAAAAGAAAAGAGCAGGGTGAGGGAGGGAAATGCATTACAGATGTACTGAACTTGTGATGCAGGGGCCTGTAGAGCGGGGTTAATGTACATGTTTAGTGCAGACATGATCTGTGCATCAGTGCTCTTGTTAACACAAGGAGGGACTGGGCAGGTAGGTGGCTGGCAGCTGTCCTGCATTGTATCTAAGGGAAATAAATTGAGAGGAGGTGAGTGCTGGCAGTGACCAAGACAAGAAAGGGATTAGTTTGGTACGTTGACTTCTTGTACCAGCTTAAATCATGTGAAATGTTGAGCAAAGAGCCGCTTGGTGTGCTGGCAAGGAGAGGAGTGCTTTGATTGAGCTCTCACTGCTTCTGAAGGGCTTCTCTAGCTAAAGTCACTGAAGGAGCAGCACTGGTACCAAGAAATATTTACAGGTGGCATTACTGTAGACAAAGCTTTAGAGAATTACCTTTTATTAGCTCTACTAAAAAGGATCTGGCTGAGTTTGCAAGATCATCGCAGTACTTTAGAAAGTGCAGCGTTGGCAAAGTATCTGTTGCTGCAAGTGCCTTTGGCTTTGTAATGCACAAAGATCATTTTAAAGGCAGAGTGTACCTAAATGAGCTAGTCTTATTTTTAGGGGACTTCAAAAAAAAAAAAGGTAAAACTCCTCCTACTAGCACACTATCCTGTGGCTACCTTGGTACTGAAATAGTTCATTAATTTAAATGAAAATGTCTTTGGCTGCTGGGGAAACTCCTCAACTCCACACGATGCTGTACATGTGTCAGGGTGAAGCAGCTCTTACCATATTGTTGAGCCACTTATGATAGCATGGAAGGAGATCTGATGGCTAAACTATCACTTATTTAAAATCCCATTAAAGAAAGAAACAAACCCAAACAAACTCACACGATTTTGAAGCTGGTGTGGAATTTTCTCTGTCTCTATAGAAAGTTTTGTCACTCAGGGTATCTCTCTACAGCTGTTAGCAGCTGAATTAGTAAATTCAAGCAGACACCAGGATTTGAGTGATGAAGATGCACAATACTCATGCCCAAAATGTTTCTTCAACAAAAGCCCAGAAAAGGTTATTAATTTAGGTTCTCTGTGCCAGTCACAGTATTCCCCTGACATGATTGCAGGGACTGCTTCCAATGTCTTGAATAGCTCCTCTGTATCAGTTTTTGAAAAGATGCCCAAATAAGCTGTACATAGTTTAAATGTGTAACTAAAGTTTAATTTTAATCTTTTCTGTAAGATCAAAATAGGTAACTGGGATGTTTTGTAAGTTACTGAGTTCATGGATAACATTAGAGTATGTAACAGCCCATTATCTTCTGTTGTTGCTACTGAAACAGGTGTGTTTTTTCCTTTTTAAATACAAGTATGAGGGATCTGCTCTTTATGCTGCAATTATAGAAATGTTAAACCATGTTTAAATTACTTGTATGTTGTAGTGATGGGGATTGGAAGTGGTCTGGGTGTAAGTTAGTTAATATTAACTCCATTACTTCATGGTTTTTACAATTTTATTTTGTTTAGGGGGAGCTTTTGTTAAGTTTCTCTGAAATAATGTTATGGTTACTGACTTCCTCTCTTTCATATACCTTAATGTAAACTATACCCTGACATACATTACTATTTTTGTTTATCCCATAATATCTTTAAAGCTTTAAGTAACTCGCTCTTTAACTTTATTCCAAAACCATAATAGAAGTGTTTCTCTCAGGCAGGCCAAGTTCTTGCAAAAATAGTTTTCTACCTGAATGTGATAAATGATGCTTTCCTACAAGGAAAACCTTGTAGTGCAGTGACTTGCTGTGAGGAAAAAAGGTAGTGCTGACTCTGTGGTTTTAATTGGGTGTAGAATTTTAAAAGTGTCCACTTGGGTCTATTTAGAAGTTGATACCACTGGATTTCTCTTTGCTTGGTGAAGGGAAGGGTCTAGAAACTGAGACAATAATGTCTGCAAGCTGCTAAAACGTGTTTCTATATTATGGAGTTTAAACTGTCTGATTTTTGTTTCTTTATCATCCAAGGAGCTGGGTAAAATTTTCTGCTGTGTCTGATCAGCTAACCAGGCCATAAATGCTAACTGCTAAGCTTTAAAAGATCAGCTATCAGCAGGAATTTATCCATTGGAGTAGTGACTCTTTACTGACCTACAAGCATTCTTTCTGTGCTACCTAGGTTACTACCAACACTTAAAAAAACTAAACCCAGAAAAATAAACAGAAACCCCCTCCCCATCAAAAACAAACCCCAAAACAAAACAACACCCCAAACAAATCCCCACCCCTGTGCTCTGTAGTGGATGGTTTGAGACAATGCAGAATTAAGTTTGCTCAAAGGTCTCAGATTTATGAAGGTATTTCATGTTGCAGCGGCACAGCTGCAGGTAACTTGTTACTGTCTGTCAGAGGAGGATCATCAGCATCTAGTAATGTGTTTGTTAGTGGGTATATGATCAGAGATCCATTTTCAGATCACTGTTCCTACTATCTGAATCCTCTGAGCTCTCAGTAAGGATACTTCCTGAAGTAAAAAGCTTCTCACCTTTGTTACATGAAACGATATATGTTGTTGTGACAGCTTTGTAAACAAAACAGGCAGTGAACTATCTAATGCAATGGTAATACAGTAGTGAGAAAATGACCTTTTTTTTCTCTCCAAGGAGTTGCTTCCCAAGAATGTGAATCACAGTTGGATTGAGCGTGTCTTTGGGAAGTGTGGTAACGTGGTGTATGTCAGTATACCCCGGTACAAAAGTAGTGGGGATCCAAAGGGCTTTGCCTTTGTTGAATTTGAAACAAAAGAGCAAGCAGAGAAAGCTATTGAGGTGAGTAATGGTGCCTCTGGTCTGTTAACATTCTTCTGATTGTCACTTTGATAGGCGTGGTGGTGTCTCTGCCAGTTCACCTACTGACTCTGAATTAAATTCCTAAAATACCATAACTTAAACACTTGGGTAGCAGGAGTTATGTTCCTGTGTCACCCCCAGACCACCAGCCAGTGCCACAGTCCTTGAGCAGTGCAACTCTGTTAATGAGCTGGAGGCTTAATAGAGCACACTGGGTATTTCATGGAATAACTTGGTTGGCTGCTCTTGGCATCTTTTATGGCAATAGAGATCTCTGTGTGACAGTACAGGGGCTATCAGATTTAATCAGACAAGCACAGTCATACCTAGTTTTCTGTATCTGAAAATGTGATTTGAAAGTTTAAAACTATGTTTCAATACCATAATGGCAACAGATACATTCAGATAACACACTTTTAATGTGAAATCAAGTAGGCTCTGCACTTAAAAAGCAAGCCCCCAACAACAGAAAGCCCACTAAACAACACACCAGTGAAAGACCAGTGCATACCTCTGTGTATATATGCCACTTACTGATGGTTTTAACTTGAATCAAGATTCTTTAGAGAAGAAAATGTACTAAAGAACTACTAAAATGGATTGTGTTTGGGTTTTTTTAAGTTTTTGAATAATCCACCAGAAGAAGCACCACGAAAACCCGGGATTTTCCCCAAAACAGTAAAGAATAAGCCTGTTCCTGCACTGAATACCAGTAACAGTAGTGTAGTAGGTAAGTGTTAACTGGGATCAAGGAAAAACTGGTTTGTGCCTCAACTTGTAAAGAGAAAATTTTGATGCTGACTTATTTCTTACAGACTTTATAAAAATGTGTTGTTTGACAAATGTGAGCTTGAGAACAAAACTGAAAAACTAAAATACAGTAAATGTTTTGCTGTTTTGTTTTCCTGCTTGATAAGGAACTTAATTTTTTTCCTCTGTTGCAAGCTACTACTGTTGGTCACTGTCAGCTGGCAGAGCTCCTTTCAAGCTATACCATAAGTCATTATCTTAAGCATTTAGCATTGGCCTAAAGTCAAATTAGGCACAGGTTGGTTTAGAAATATTTAGTCCTGAAGGCAAAGGTACAGATGTAAGAGCAGAATTACATGTAAATGTTAGTGCTGTTCAGATGTCTCTCTAATCCTAGATGCTCCTGAGCTGGAAGGGACCCATAAGGCCCATTGAGTCCAACTCCTGGCTCTGCAGGGCCAGCCAAGTTCAGAGCATGGGATGAGAGCATCATCCAGACTCTTGAACTCAGTCAGGCTCTGTGCTGTGACCGCTTCCCTGGGGAGCCAGACCACCCTCTTATCTGACATTTAAGCACAAACCTTGAATTTAAGCACAAACCTGGATTTTTGCCTTTTACAAATAGAATTTCCCAGACTTACAATGTCTTCCCACCTTTTACATAATGTTAATGATGAATCATGTTACATTCCTCACTAATTCTTCGCTACAGTTAGTTACAGTTAGTTACAAACCCACCCTGCCTTCCCCTCCCAAAGGCCCCCCACCAACAAAAGAAGGAAAACAAATCCACCCTGTGACTGTTAAAACTCACTTCAGATACTGTTCTGCCTGTGACCTGAAGTAGACTTTTTTAGATGGGTTAACATTCTTTAATTTATTAGACAAAGTTGTTCATTATATAGTGTGATATATGCTTTGGGTTGAATACATTGGAATACAAGTTGGCGTGTTTTGGGGGTGTTTTAGTGGGTTTAGGAGGAAGAAAGCATCTCAGACAGGTAAGGGATGATGTGACAAAATACTCATTTGTTAAGGAGAAGCAAAGTTTACCTCCTTTCTTTTCGAGAGGAGGTACTTCAGGAATTCTGTAGTCAAGCTTGCCCTTATGACCCAGAGGTCTGTCTCACTTTGGCAGACTCTGAGGTTTTTTTCTGCTTAAAATGCACAGGGAGGATCTTTGGGACTGTGCATTGCATCTCAGGATGTGGGTGTTCCATTTAACGTCCCAAATTAATAACTGGTGGGTTTGATTTTTAATCCAGAAGAGAAGAAAAAGAAGAAAAGAAAGAAATCCAAAATCAAGAAGGAGAGCAATGTACAGGCAGCTGTAGAGGCAAAGGAATCAAACGTGAACACTACAACAGAGGAAGTAGTCAAAGCAAAAAGACACAGGACTTCATCAGAGTGTTCAGAACTGGAGGTGACAGAGACACACAAGCAGCCCTCAAAGAGAGAGAAAAGAAAATGGGACAGAACAGAAAGCTCAGAGGTATCTTGGGAAAACAGGCTGGGGAAGAGAAAAAGAACCAGCTCTGGAGAGGGTGAGTCATCAACACCAAAAGTCAAGAAAACTGCTCCAAAGGATGAAGTTTCTCCTGTAAAAGAAGAAACAACAGAAGCTCCAAAAGATTCCAATGGTAACACTTGTCTTTTTGAGTGTTCTTTTGATTTATATGCATGAGTGAAATCAAATGGCAGATGTATCTCTTACAGATTGCACTGATGTGGACAAAACCCAGAAAAGGAGGAAAGGCTGAGTTCAAGAAGTCATGCTCTTTGCATTTGGAAATCATGTTTATAGTGGCTTAAGTAATGCTTTTCAAGTGCTGAAATATTCAGGCACTCAGTTTCAGTCTTAGCTGGTAAAAGGTTGTTCTGCTTGGGTCAGTAGGTGAAAAATAGTTAATACAGTGGAGGCATAACAAGGTCAGTCAAGGAATATGTGGTGTTCCCTGCAGTTAAATTTAAACCTGGTAATAAGTCATTCCAGAGATAAGCTGTATGGGGATAGGAAAGAACTTTTAAGGCTGAAGCAAGTAAATCTCATCAAGTAAAAATAGTTAACAAAGAAGTAGATATTAGTAGAACGTTACTGGGGTAAAAGTATGGATTAAACAGACTAGGCAGATAGAAGTGAACTGATGATCCTAGTTTCTACCATGAGATAAAAAGCAATAGAAGGGATTAAAGGCTTAATTGAAAAATGCCTGGTTACAACATCCACTGAAGTCACAACTGGGTGGACAAGAATCCATAATTAAGAGCCTAATAAGTTGAAGTAGTTGAGAAAGTGGCCTAAAAACTATAGTTAGAGGATTAATCTTTTTTTAAAAGGAATAAAAGCCAGCACACTACTGATGAAAATACTGCTCTTTCAAGGAAATACTCATTGTGGCTGTATTATATATAGTGTCTGTTAGTGCTGGGACTAACCACTTTCATTTTGCATTTCCCCAATATAGAAGTTTCTGCAGAAGAAGACAAAGACAAAAAGGACACATCCCTATCGAAATCTAAAAGGAAGCACAAGAAAAAGCACAAAGAAAGACACAAGATGGGTGAAGAAGTCATCCCGCTCAGGGTGCTTTCAAAGTAGGTTATGAAACACGGTGGGTGGGGGTGCATGCTGCTCCATGGCATTTTGCAGCGTGGAACATTCAGATTGCTGGCGTTTCAGGCACATTTATTTTTCTCAGCAGTACCAGTGGGGTGGGGCAGTCTTTATTTTTAGATTTTGAATGTCCCAGGCTGGGACGGGGCTGTTTTGTGCCTTTTGGTTTTTTAAGGTATTAAGACTTTCAAAAGCTGGGGCATGCTTTGGTTGTTGCTGTGTTTCCCTACAGTACAGTACTATGAATGTTGTCAAGGTCACGAGTTTTGCATACTTTATTGGGGTTTTGGTTTTTTTTCTTAAACGGCAACAGTGATATTTCATAACGCTTCCAACCTTTGGGATTCAGTCTGGGGATGTCTCACAGTCCATCACCATTGCTAAAGTGCAATTCCAATTTTTATACCACAGAGTTGCATATTAGCGACAGTATTAGCCTGTAGCTGAGAAGATTCGAATACCTGTTAAAAGCCAGGAGCGAGCTGCTGCTGGGTGTAGGTATGCCTGAACAGGCCTGCAGTGGTCACTGCAAATCACCGTTGGGCTTTAGGAGTCACCGCAACTAAAACATGGAAGCACTTACTTTTTTAGGCATCCAGCAAGTACCTCCCATGTTAAAGTAGAGGGGGTCCTTGCCTTTGAGCTGTGTCCCACGGTGGAACAGGTGTTTTATGACCAAAAGGAGGCCCACATGTACATACAGAACGCATTTCAGGATCAGCTTTGATTTATATCTGGGGGGATGAAGGGGGGGACGTGTGTTCAGTCGAGGAAAAAAAAAGGATTCACCATCACTAAAACATGGAAGCACTTACTATTCAGGAACAAAGCAAGTACATCCACATTTAAGTTGTGGGGGTCCTTAAGTGAGGGGAAAAAAAAAAAGCAAAGTCACAGTTGCAGTACCACCACAACAAAGAAACACCAGAAAAGACATTTTAAGTAGACTTTGAGCTGCATCAAATATCTAGAAAGGACTTAAGGATCCACCGCCACTGAAACATGGAAGCACTTACTTTTGTAGGCAGCAGGTACCTCCATGTTAAAGCGAAGGGAGACCTTTAGATTCAAAACAGCTTCGTTTTCGGCAGGTAGAGACCACTGATAAATTTTAGCAAGGCTTTTAGTTCTTGGAGAAGCATGCCTTAAAATACGCTCAGTCTTCGTTTTTCCTCTCCCGGATCCAGAGCTATTGTCACTCAAGTGTAGGGGGAAAAAAACCCCACAAAATCCCCGGTAGTTCAGTATTGCGATCAGGATTCACCTCTACTAAAACATGGAAGCACTTACTTTATGTAAGTCACAGAAAGCACCTCCATGTTAAAGTAAAAGGGGTCCACAAAAAAAAAAAAAAAAAAGGGAAAAGAAAAAAAACTTTAAAAACAACCCAGCAAACCCAAGCGGCAGGTATCAACGGTGCTTGTCCTCCTCCGCTGCGCATCGGGACTGCATAGAACACAGAGAGAGAAAGTTTTAGACCTCGGGTAACT
This sequence comes from Zapornia atra, assembly GCA_013400835.1. NCBI lineage: Eukaryota > Metazoa > Chordata > Aves > Gruiformes > Rallidae > Zapornia > Zapornia atra. The sequence continues at coordinate 15,507 of VZTU01022403.1, forward strand.
GCCGAAGCGGGAGAGCGGTTTAGAAGAGCAGAAGCATAGCGAATACTTGCCTGACTCCCTCCGATCTTCGCTTCGGAACCAAGTTAACGCGGAGTCACTCCTGGAGCTCGTATTTATACCATAGCCCGCTATGGGATGGTGCTGCCTTTTTATCTCCAAGAATCATTACGTGGGTCTTTTGTTATTTTAATGTCTTTGCTGGGCTGAGAATGTATGATCCTGGGTGAGTCTGGATGCTTTTTTGAAGTACACAGTTGTCAATGTTAACAGCTAAAACCATTACCACAAGATATCCTCCTCTTTAAAAATCCTCTATCAGCTTGTTTGATAGCACAGATTAGGGTAACAATGAGTCGTTCTCACAGTGGCACTACAGGCATTGTGTTTCTGTGGAGCAAAGCCCTCGCTGTTTGCAGAAACATCTCCATGTTAAATGTATGTAAATATATAAATTGCTTCCATGTGGTGGTATTTTTTAACCAAAATGCATTTGAATAGTAAGGAATGTTCTTATCTCGGTAGGTTTTTGGTGAGTTTTGGCAGCTGTTTACTTTCTGTCAATGATTTTTTCTTTCGGGAAAATAAATGACCGATTCTTAATACAGTAACACAGGAGTGGGTTCACTGAACTAATTCAGCGAATTCAGAGTTCACTGTCTCTGAATTAACTCTGAACTCAGTGCCATGCTCAGTGCAGTTGGGGTAGAAAGCAGTTTGCCAAGCTGTTTGGCAGGTTTGCTGAATATGTAAAACAAATTTGGGAGTCGCTCTGTTTGACTGATAGGTTGATCTTGTTAGGACTTTCCTGGAATATTAAAACTAAAGCAAAATAGTAAAAAAAAATGCAGGTATTGACTGGGCCTAATTTTACCTAAGTGCAGGGAGATCTCAAATGGGTTGTCTTCACTCTTCAAAGTTCATCTTAAGTGGTTAAGTGTGTTATCACTGAGTTTCTAAACACTACTGTTGTGTGTGACTGACGTCCTCTCCCTGTGCTGCTGCTTACAGGACCGAGTGGATGGATCTGAAGCAAGAGTATTTGGCCCTTCAAAAAGCCAGTATGGCATCCCTAAAGAAAACAATGTCTCAGATCAAACCCGAGCCTGCCGGAGAGATGGAAACAGAATCATCTGCACAGAAAAGGCCTCAGTCAGAGAATGACAAATGTAATGCTGTTTGGGGATTGTTGTCACTTGTCCTCATGATTCTGATTCCCATAAGTGATTTAACATGCTGGTCCTTGAGAAACACTGCAGAATGGGTTTATTTTCTACAATATCTGTGTTTTCTCTGAACGCATCAAATCACATGCTCTGAATGCAACCATCCCTTATTTAGATACTGGACCAAGGGATTTTATAGATAAAGGCAAAAGGAGGAAATTCAGCAGATTGCACTAGCGCTTCGTAAGTTGAATGATCTGTTTAGGTAACTAACTATAACGTCTCAGAGGGGTAAGTCACGAATTGGCTTTTCTGAGTATGCAGCTTGGGCCTGATTTGCTTAGGCATAACTGTACCTGCAGTAATTTACAAGAGTTTTGCTAAAGCAATCAGAAATTGGTTTTTAACTGGGTTTTTTTAACTACTGTGCAGTTTTAAAGTAGTTGTGTAATTATGTCCTTTGTGAAATTCCTACTTTTTTCCCAGTTACTCTTTTTTTGCTCTGGTTGCCCTGTACTTCACTAACTTCAGCACTGACATTTCAGTGCCTGTCTGCTTATTTTTATCACTACAGAACTGAAGGTTCGAATATGAACTGTAATCGATAGAATATAAATTATTATTATTATTATAATTACAAGGCGATGGTGTAGGTTCTGAAAACGTCTAAGAGTCTCTTCTTGGAGCTGGTTTTTTTCCCTGCACACTGACTTGACCTTGTGAACAGTCTTGATCCTTAATTAAAAATAAAGCCCACAAAACCCCCACCACAACACCTCTATTTGCAGCAGCACTGTTTAACGCCCCGAGTTTCATTCCTTGTGCACGGGGTGTTGCTTATGTGCTTTCATAGCAGATGCTTCTAGTTTTTCCAAACGAATCGGTGTAAAGCTTTTTCTTCCTTCCCCAACGGAGCAGCCGCCGGAGCGGATCCAGCCCCTCCCGCCAAGGCGAACACAATGGGGCCCCAGTTCGTCAGCGGAGTAATTGTGAAGATCATTAGCACTGAGCCCCTGCCGGGCAGGAAGCAGATCAAGGTAATGCCTTTGTAACCTCAGGGTAGCTGTTAGCCTTTCCTCTTACACTGCCCCCCCAAATGTTTGAATATGGAATACCTCTTAAACAAGTACCCCTATTTATTTATTTATTTGTTTGTAAGTTTAATTTGTTTGGCCGCTACCCGTGTACACATTCTTCTCTAGTTCTGCCTGTTAGTGGCAAATTTTACAGCCTCAACATAGAGGATGTTTGAAAGCAAAAATTCGCTTTTAAGAGTGCTTCAAGCAATGTCAAGTTTATACTGAAAATAATGGCAAAAATACATAATGCTCTAGAGGATGGGTAGTTCTTCCCTGTTAGAGAAGTTGAAGACAAAGTGGGTTCAGGGTTGTGTGTTTGTGACAGGCAATTCTGGCCCAGTTCAGATGAAGAAATCGAAATCCAGGAGAGCGTACTGGGGATTTTGCTGTTATCAGGAATTTGGGGGCAATAGGAGGCTCTCTGTATGAGTGAGAGTGACAAGAGAACTTGTCCTGTTATTTATTCACCTCCTTTTTTTCCCATGTGGGAAGTGCTCATTTTTCTCTATTTGAGAAGAACTGTTTAGAATAATCAAAGTTAGAAACAGAATAATGAAAAATATTTTAAGGAACAGAACAGTTTTAAGATGCATCCTTTTGAAATGGAAATACTAGTTTCCCAAGGGCTTTTTCCAGAGAATGAGTTTTCCATGAATGTGACACAGGACATTTACTTTCACAAACTGCACTTCTGGATTAATAGCAACTGGAAGGAATTTGAGCAACTTTATCCTGTGTTGGAATTAATATTCAAGCCACTTAGGATAATGAGAGAAGGGCTTAAAACTTTGGAGTCCTGAGATGACTTGTCAAACTACCTGTATCTATAACTGAGCAGTCTGTTTGGAGTCACCCACAGCTTACAAGCATGTGAAGCTTGGTGTGTGCATTAATTTACCTAAGGTGAGAGACTTCTCTCTCCCTGAAAGCAAACTGGTGATAGGGTTTCACCTTAATCAGCCTTACCTGCCTAGGTGTATTTGTAGGCAGTTGTCTGAGTGCTGGAGACACAGAGAATGTGGTAGTTGCTGCTAAGGATTGTGGGCCCCTCTGGCTGCAGTTGTACACCTTACTGCCTTAGGTTTGTGTCACAGCTTCACATACTGTGGTCAGGAGGTAAGCTCATTGTTCCTGCTCAGAACAAACTGATTTTCAGGTATTTCCAGATACTCTTGGTTTAGTTAAATGGAGCTGTTTCAGGAAAAAAGAATGCTCTATGGAGGTGAAGAGAGACAAGATCAGTGTGGCCTGTTGCTGCTGATCATAGTCCCATCACGAGTAGATAGGCAAAGTACTTCACCAAATGTTAGCAGACAATTAAGGCAAGGTTTTGGGGGACACACCTAATTGCAGGGTGCCACTGTGGTTGGAAAAAGTGGTAATATTTTGGGTGCCCCAGCTCTTTTTTGGGCAGCAACAGAAGCTGTAAGCTGCCTGAAAAGGATTTATATTTTTTTTCCCCATATTACTTGGTTTTATGGAAGGTGTTGTTAGCCTTCTGACAAGAGCAGTGCAGCTAGGTTTGGGGTTACTTCTCCATAATGACCTTGCAGGGTTAATCTGTATTGTGGGGCCGGTGTGGTTATTTCCACTGCTGCCTTTGCTGTAAAAGTGCTTCTCTGAGTTCCTAACGTTTGTCAACTCCGCTAAACTGTTTGGGTCGTTTCCCACCTTGGCCATTGCACAGGGGAATGCAGAGTAGGAAAGGAGCTTCCATTTGCTCTGAAATGCTCTCAGTATTGGCAGTTTTGTTTCAAGGCTGTCCTTGGTAGTCGAGGGTTAAAAAGCTGTGTGTAACTCCTGAATAGAAGCATCTTCCTAGAGCTGCCTGCTGTGAACAAAATTGACTAGGAATGTGTGGTCTGAGTTAATTTCCCTAACAGCAGGAATTACAAGTGAAATGCTTCATCAGAAAGAGCACGGGTGACTCTCCTGTTAGTGAAAATTTTCAAGCAGAGGTCACTTCATGAAGATAGGATGGGCTGGCTTACTACTGCTCAATATACTACATATGTTTCTCAAATAATCTGCCAGGAGTGAGCTTCCTTTTATGTATTTCATGCATAGAGTGGAAGTTGGGCATATTTCTGTTGGACCAATGTACGTCAGTGTTACAGTACACAAATAATTTTTCTTTCAAAGAAGTCCATACATATACTGTGTAAAATAAATAGATGTTTACTAATGCTTCGTTAATACCTTTTTTTTTTTCCTAAGAATAAATTTATCTACATTAGTTACTGCTTATTACTGCTTTAAATTGTTCCTGGAAGGCAGGGTGAGAGAGAAACATGTTGTAGCCTCATGGATCAGAATTCAGGTATAACCTTCTGAGGAAAAGATATTAATTCAACACTCTCTAATAAGTGATTTGTTGGTTAAATGAAAAAGTTCAGTTATTGCCTCCTATGCTGTGACCTTTTTGAAATGTCAGTGACCTACAGATTGGTCCAAAGTCACTCTCTTCATATCATTTGGTTTATGGTTTGTCTTCTCTCACATGCTTTGATAGGATGCTTTGGCTGTGCTGGCTGAAGTTGCTTATGTTGACATGCTGGAGGGAGACACAGAATGTCACGTCCGCTTTAAAACTCCTGAGGATGCACAGATTGTCATGAAGTCATACAAAGAAATACAGATCAAAAACAACTGGAAATTCGAAGTTCTTACTGGTAAGACTTGGTTTTTTAAATGGTAGTACAGCAGAAGACTTAGTTACTGTGGAAGAGGTCGTATTGTATGGTAGCTTTATGGTTATATTTCACTGTCTTGGGAGTTGGGGAAAAGACTGCTTTTTTATGTGAGTCTTCTCATTTTTCTATTACAATGAAATTGATAAAATAGTGTGGGGGTTGATGCCACTGTCAGAGCAAGATAATTTTCCTTGCCTTTATCAACTTAATTCTGTTCCTTTGAGATGAATTTATTTTGAGATGAATTTATTTTGAGATGGATTTATTTACATCACTTTTAGTGGCACTGGACTACAATTCGTTAAAAGTATTTAAAAGAAGAATTTATTAAAGACACTGAACTTACCTGTGATATAACAGGAGAAGGATCTAACAACATGGATATGCTTATAGTGGATTTAGCACTTACCTTCTAATTGATCTTTATTTTTTCAGGAAGTTGAATAACATATGCCAGAGTAATGCCTTCTGAAATTGTATTTGCAGTAAATTTTTTGCTGGCTTACTTTGGATCTTCATCCTAATGTGTGTTGGGTTTGTTTCCTCCCAATTTCTGTTTTTATAAACTTGTATTTTGTGTTAGATTTGGACTAGTCTTCCAGAAACCTTTTTATGAAAGTGTGAGGTGTAGACAGGGAGAATCTCTCAAAATTGGTTACTGTATTCATATAAATTAAATTCTAGGCATGCACTAAAAATCTGTATGTGCAAAAAACCCATGTAAAAGCAACCCAGCTGGGATTCTCTCCTCTGTGTATTTTAGTGTTTTACCTCACTCCTGCACAGATCCTCACGTAGGGTTTGGTTCCGTGCATGCAGGGGTGTAAACCCCCATAAATGTCAATTGAAGGCTGCAGAAGCTGTAGTGGAAGCATTAACCTTCATGATAATATCAAAGCTTAAAAAGTTTGAGACTCGCTGAATCTTGCTCATGTCACTGGGGGAGAGGTTTGTGTCCTGAGTGTTGTGTGTTCCAGAGATCCAGAGAGAACGTTAAATTGGGGTATTTTACAACTGTGTGCTCTGTGTTTTTCTGACTCTGGTTTTGTATCCCGATATAAGAGAGTGTAGTAGATTGCAGTAAGTATGTGGTAGGAGTGTTCCATTCGTAAGATGAGTGTTTGCAAACCAGTTCATTGAAATAAGAATGGAAAGGCTTCTGAAGATCTCAGAAGTGACTCAGGATTTCAGCTTTTCTTGGTGACATAATGTAAAGACAGAGAATGAGGAAGGAATCTTTAATGCTCCGTATTGCAGGGACTGAAGTTGTCTCAATACGTTACTTTTTAGAGCTTGATTTTACCTAAATGTCGTCAGCTTTTCATCTCACAAGGTATTAAATGTACATAGTAATGTTCAGATGCTGTGATTGAGTGTATAAATAATGCTGTTGCAGCATGTGCGAAATTGGTTCTCAGAATAATGAATCCTGTGACTTGTGCAGGAATCTCTTCCAAGATGAATACCTTGAACGCTTTTCCCCCTGACAAGATCACTTGGAAAATTCCCTGTAACTGAAGTTTTTCCGTGAGACCAGACAACATGACATGACAAAGCTCCCATCGTGGTGCTTGCAGCACAAACCATGGCAAACAGCTTACTGTAAACACCCCCTGACACAGGCTGCAAAATCGTTTCCTCCCGTATTGCCCCCATGTGAAAGTATTCCCAGCTACCCATGAAGTCCCAGCCTTTGCCTCTAACAGTGGGTTTGAATGAAGGAAATAACCATTCTTACAAGTTGTTTTTTTTTCTGTTGGGGACTCTGGGTGAAGCTCTAGCTAAAGTGAGCCCCTTCTGCTAATCACTCGTAGCGAAGGGAGTGGTATTGCAGATTGCCTCAGTTCTTCCAGAGTTTAGAAACTCCTTGCTCGCAGTCCTAAAGTTATTAAATTGTGGAGGACCTTGATTCAGGTCCTGTCCAGCTCATACAGAATGGAGACCTCCCTGTCAGCTGTAATCTTCAGATAGAGATTTTCTTTCCTTTGTGCAGTGTTGGGATGTTGCAATGCTGTATGACTTCCCTGACTAGAATGTTTAAGGTTGGTGGAGAAATACTTCTTATGTTCCCCTAACAGGTTATTTTCACATGTGTCTACCGTAAATAAAATTTCTTCTCCTCACAACTGAACCCCCTGCATCAGTTTGTCTTAAATACTTTTATTCATGTACTGTAACACTAACTTGTTTTTCAAGGTGATCACGAACAACGCTACTGGCAGAAGATTTTGGTGGATAGACAAGCTAAACTTAACCAGCCTCGAGAGAAGAAGCGGGGCACTGAGAAGGTACTGTGCCAGTTGGTTTGGGTTGTTTCCCCCTGCACAGCCATGCTTGAAAATTTTCTGCAGAGGCCTAAATTATATATATATATATTTTTTTACACTCCTAACTTTTGGCTCCATTTAATCCAGCTACATAACTTTCTATTGACTTTGCAGCAGGGTTTTACAGCCACAGAACAATGTGTGGCTGCCCTGGTGCAATTGCAAGGCCTGTCTTTATGCAGAGAGTCGAGTTCATGCCTTTAGTCATGACCTGAATTTGTAAGCTCGATTTCCTTTAAAACCCCACCCGGGTGAGCTCTTTATTAAGTAGTCCTGATTTGCTGCAGATAAAGTCTAGTGCTTTAGTCTTAATTCTGTAGCATGATGAAGAAAGTGGTTTCCTTCAGGATGAATCCCTCTTCCCATGATTGACAGGCTTTTTTAATGGCCAGTTCTGTGTCACGGTGAGCACTGGTGTGTTGCTGATGTAGTCAGGAGTCTGTGCGCCAGTGTGTCTGTCCTGATGCTGACAAATGCTGCTGTGAGCCTCAGAGCCCAGCAGCTCCCAGACCAAAACTGCTTTGTAATGAAACTTCCTCCCAGCCTCCAGCTCCAGGCGCTTGTCAGGCCACAGCCTTGAGGGAATGTTGCAATGAACTTGCAGGCCGCAGTCTCCTGCCACAGCAGATCCTTCCAGGCATGAAGGGTTCTTGATTAAGCCAGCCAGATTCTTAACTGACAGGAGCCAAAGAGTATGTCACAGACATTTTATTGCTAGGTTTACCTCAGATAAGATTTCTGAGTTGGCTTTAACCTGAATCTTCATGCTGTCCCTTGCAAAACTTAAGTCTCCTGAACCAGTGTAATTATTTTCTGGGGAGTTTGGAGACCTTTTGTTTCCTAGACACTCCAGATGCACACAGTACCAAAAACATCCTAGTTGTTCTCTAAATAATTGAACATAAATGCCTACCCTGGCCTAAAGGAACAGCAGTTGTACAGGTCAAAAAGCCTCCTCTTGTACGAGGTGTATTTTCCATGTGTTGCCTTGTGTGCCTGCATGTTCTTTCAGGGACAAATTACCCTTGTTCTTTAAAACGAAGGTATGCATGAAGAATTTCCCCAGTTAATTCTCCTAAAGCATAAAAGTGGCACTGGCAATAGCCATTATTCTTTAATGGAAGCAGTATAAAGGAATGTGAAAATCCTACAGCTTTAGAGACTTTTACTGAGTGCTGCCAGGTTGTTTTTATCAAATTGGTTTTTAAATTTATTTTTCTTTTTTGCTTTTTATACTAAAGATGCCAGCGGCACCTTTGACTTGAATTTGGACTGTAGGGACCCCGCTCTCGAGTTTCTGTCCTTTGTCTTTTGAAGATTGGTATTTGTTGACCAATCTGGCCAGCAATGTACCTTGTCTAGGCTTGCAAATAGCAACTGGCTCAGTTCTGCCTAACAATAGCAATGTCAAAGATGCAAACTCCTGCTTCTCCCCCTTACCCATCACCTTGCAGCTCCTGGAGGTGTTAACTTCAAAGCTTAGTGAACACTATTTAAATGCTAACACTGTGAAGCAAAACATCAGGAAAAGAATGTGGTGCTGCAGTCAGGAGCTCTTAACCCTTTCCTTCCTTCTGACAGTCTGAATTCATGAAGTACAGACTGATAAGAAGGAAGTGTTTCTTTCTCTGTTGCTTAGTATTAATTTTAATATATTGTTTGAAAAGCCTTCCAAAGTGCTCACAAGTTTTCTTCTTCTAAAGGTCACAATAAGAGGAACAAAAAAAGCAGTATGGTTCATCATTAAACATGTTCAGCTGCGAATATGCCTCTAGTGTATCTTCCTTGAAGATCTGTTCAGTGTGTTAAAATCCCTTATAAGATCTCTTTGAAGATGAGCAGTTGCCTGTTAGATGATTTGTGCTTATAAAGACAGCGTCTTTCAATTCCAGTTTCTCTGTAGGCATAGAAGTGAAGCTCTCAAACTGTGTGGGTGTCGCTGTATTTATAGCAGTGATGCACACAGGTATTGCTGCATGGACTGCATCCCACCACAGGCAGGACACAAAGCCACAGTGTGCCTGTGTCACTTCGGGCACACCCAGATTCCTCTTCTCCATGTGTTCAGCAAAAGGCTTACTTGGCTTTTCTGCAGTGGGTACTGTGGCAGAAGGTTTCTAGGTAATAGCCCCCCCACCCCAAAACATACCCCCCCGAAAAAATCCCACAAACCCACCCCACCCCTTTATTTTCTTTGGCATGGTTCTCAACAGCTACATGTCCAGGAGAGACTAGATATCCCAGAACTCCCTGGAACTTGTGACTAAGGCCTAGCCATTCTTTGGAGTTTAAATGGTGCTGAGTGTCAGGCCTTTTTCCCAGGCCTGGTCATTCCTTGTCACCCCTGTGCTTCTCTCTGTGCATCCATGGGGGTTTTTAGCCTGCCTGATAAAACCACCTTAGAAATGTGGTGATACCGGTGAAAAACCTCCTTGCCAGAGCTGTTTCTTCAGGGCAGTGCTGGCCTATGCAGGCCTGAAGCAATTCATCGGTCTAGCCTTAAACTCTGCGGACTGATTAAAGTGTTGTGATCACAAAGCAAAGGCCTGAGTGCCTGCAAGCTTGGGGACTTGGGAGGAGGTGCTGCTGCTGCTGAACCCCGTTCACACCTTGTACACCCCCTGGAACAGAAGAAAAGTGGGAAGCTTAAGAGGCTGGGAGTGCTGGTGGAAGAGAAAGGCATTTAGGGAGGAAGTGAGAATTGGGTGTTTGTGAAGGGCGGAATAACTTGTAGAATATATGGGAAAGGAGCTAGTAGGAATACCTGGGTACAGCCCATGCTGTTCTCCTGTGGCTATGCCTGGGGCTTGGGTGCTGTGTCCTTGGAAGACACAGACCTGTTCCCTGACTGCACACCAGTGGGGAGAAGTCCCACTCCAGAGTACAAAATAAACTCTGTTTGGTTCTCTGAAGCTGGTGTCTGGAAGGACTGAGTACCCCTTTGGTACTAGTGGTGTGTTTTAGCAATGGTACTGGATTGATTAGCTGAAAATGGGAATCCTTGAGGCTTCTTGCTAATTCTGAAGTGCTGGTATAGATATGAACCTGGAGCTTTCCTTCCAATGTTTGTGATTCCCTATCCCATATGTTTAACAAATGAGGAGGCACTGTACTCCTCCCTGCTTTTTACAGCTTAACTCTTTTAATGCTTTCTTTCTTTTTTTTTTTTCCCAGATATCAGAGAATAAAAGTAACTTATTTATATCCTTAGATTAATTTTATTTCTGCAGAATGGACGAGGGAGTCATCTACCACAACTTATGGTCTGATGCTGTTGAGAACATTAATGATTGCAGTCAGGTTAAATGCCAGGGTAGGGGAGCACAGAGGGGATGCACAAGTAAAACTGTGGTAGTGTGATTGTACTACAGTACAGCAGACAACCCCTCTGCACAGCATGTGTGTGGAGTGTTGTTCCTGCCTGCCATGATGAGTGCAGCAGCATCCCTTGCACTTCCATGCTGCCCACAAGATGCCATGTCTGCAGGACATAACGACTGCAGTCCTGTGGAGAGTAAATCATTTGATTTATGTGTGAAATTCTTCAGATCTAGTGAACTTCTAGGTGGATTGCCTGGTGAGCAAGTGCCCCTTCACCTCAGTGCCAGCTGGGATGTTTCAGTTGCCTCCATCAGATAAAGTAATGTGGATTTAGGCTCGGGTTTGGTGTGCCTCAGTTCACAGGACTTTCCTGCTCTCTCACTTTTTACTCACATTAGGCAGCCAGTTTTGTTCCTTACAGTTTGCTTTATTGTTTTGTTTGGTTTGTTTAAAATCTTATTCATGTCACAGTTACCTTATGAGCTCTTGCTTATGGTTAAGGAATCTTAATGGGGTGTCACAGTAACGAAGCTTGTATGCTTTGGGGTTTTTTGGTAGTAGTATGGCTTTGTTGCAGTATGATAGTTAAGTCTGTGAATCTTCCAGTATGGATGCTTTAAAAACAAGTCTGTGCTTGAAGTTGTTCTCAGTGCTTGGCTTTCTGTCTGAAGACACAGTACCTGGAAGTTTGGAAGGACCAGGTTGGTTAGTGTGACAAGAGCATTTCTCGTACCCCTGTCCTGGCAGCAGCCAGCTCTGTTTCCTGGGAGGTGGTATGTATTTCCTGTACTGGCCTGGTGACTGCCCATGTGTGCTCTGAAACAAAGATGTGAAAGGGAAGCAAACTCAAGATAAACTGGAGGGGTTGTCCACAGTTTAGTGGCAAGCTGCAGGTGTGGGGAAGGGTGCCAGGGAGAAGGTACGTTATGGGAGTCCTTTGAACCGATACGGACCGCTGCTTGTCAGGGGACTGGTGTACAGAAGGTACTGCAGCTAGTAATCTGCAAAGCAAGCAAGCAGGGCTGCTTCAGCAGAAGGGAGGGAGAATTGTCCCAAAATCTGAATTCATCTGGTGTGCAAAAAGCCAATTAACACAGAGAATCAAGGTAACTTCTGTTTTATTTCTGGTCTGCAGAGTAAGGTGCTGGGCATCTAATGCCAGCTGGCACAGCAAGTCCATCACGTGTGCCCTTTTCTTAAAGCAGAGATGTAGCTGATTGGTGTTCTTAAACTTCCTTATCTACCTTTCACTTCCCCTCACCTGCATTTTACTTAGCTTCAAACATTTGAGGAGGTCTTCTAAGTATTCACAAAGGGTGTACACATTAGTGTCAAAATTAATACAGGTTACCTGAGGCTGCACCATTTCTTGATACTATTCAGGGCTAGATGTATTTTATATGCACTCAGAATAAGGAAAGAGTACCTTAAAGGGTCTTACTGTTCTAAATCCTTGGTCCATTGAGAGATCCTACCCTGGTTACTATAGTTTCAGAAGGTACAGTGAAGGATACTTGAGGTGGTGTATACTTTGCACAGCCTTAACCCTTATTTTTCCCCCATCAGAGCTGCTGCCAGGAGCAGAGAGGTCTGAGGTCAAAGGTGGGAGCTGCACCTACTTGTAGTATTGCTGACCCGGCTTGCCCTGGTTCAGTGACGCTGCAGCTCAGCACTGGGGCTTCAGTTTGGGTGAGACAAGTAAAGCTGGCCCCAGGTACCTTTGGAACTGTACTAAATACAGCTGAGAACACACACATCCCTGCTGGGAGTGTAGAGCTGGGGATCCTGGCACCAGTGTCCCTCCAAGCTGCGCTGTTATTTCCGAGGGTCGTTCTTAGCAGGGTTGTGATAGGCATTGTGCTGTTAGCCTGGCCTGAAGGATAGCCCCCAGCTGGACTGCAGTGCTTTTGGTTCTGTGCTGAGTGGAGAAAATGACACAGTATTCCTAAAGATTTTCTTTTTTTTCCCCTTTTTCCTGGCAGTCTGACCTTGTTTTTCCTGCATGGTAGCTGCGTGAATGGAGTAAAAGGGAAGGGTTTCTTAACTTCCCCTGTGGAGGATAAATCCTTTGGGATTTTTGGACTTGTAACTTTGTTCTCTTCAACCATGTTGGGAGGAAGAAGGGATGATAAGTGCTGCACTCTCAGGAGACTGAGGAGATAACGTAGTGTTTTTGATGGTTCTGAGGCAATACTGAAATAAATTAGATCACAGCTGCTTTAACATTTGGTTTCTTTTGGTCAGATGTGCAGGTTAACTCAGCTCTTTAGAGATCAGCTTTTCCTTACAGAGCTTGGTAAATCAGTGAGTAGCACATTGGTGACAGAGAGAAAATCGTAACAGTGTAATTTTCCTCTAATCTTCCTGACAATGTTTTGTCTCGTTGGCAGTTGATTGCTAAAGCTGAAAGAATGAGACTGGAAAAGACTCAACAGACAAGCAAACACATTCGCTTCACTGAAGATAACTAACCTGGACTGATCTTGGAAGTGAACTCAGTATTTAAAAAACAAAACTAAGAACTGAGGAACCTAACTGAAAACAAACTCCATGAACACACAGGCTTACAGCAACAAAGCTGTTTCTAAGAAGGCATCCAGAACTGGTCAGTTTGATTCATAATTCTGAAGACTGTCATGGATCCCATTTTGAAATAGCTGAATGTCTACTGCTTCTGAGCCTTTAAATAAAGCTTTCTGGAAAGAAACGTATTCAGAGACCTTGCTTTGGTTCACTTTTTTTTTTTGTAAGTTCAAGTTTTATACACTAGGTTATGAAATAAAATGCTTGAGAAACTTACAGTTGTGCATCTCTTAATTCTTTGGTCTGCTTTGTGGCTCTAAATAGAACTGGTTAATGCTAAATAAACCTCTGCAGGCTGCTGCTCAGTCTGTCTGAGTGTTGAAAAACACAGCAGAATGACTGTATGACGTTGTGTGTGTTTTCAGGTGGCTGGGGTTCACAGAAGATCTGTTACTGAGAAATCTGGGAGAAAATCTACTTGCATGAAGTGCATGTTAAGCTAAAGCTGGGGTTTTTTCTTTCACTTTTTAGAACATCATCGGGGCAGAAATAAAATCTTTCTGTGTTAGACCTGAGAACTCTAGCTCCAGAAGTAACTCTCACACAAGTACTGTGTAGTTCATGAGTTAGGATGGTGATCTTAATGCTCTTTACAGTGTTTCAGTACAGACTGGCAATATTTAAAGAAAATTGGATTAGAAGGCTGACGTTGCCATGGCTGAGCGTCCCGTTAGAGCTCCTCTCTGTTGGTGTAAAGACCAGTTCCTGTGTGTGTGAGCATTTCGGTGAATTTCATTGCAGGGCACATAAGACACTAACATGTTGTTTTATAGAAGTGTGAAACTTCCTTATAAATAGAAGGGTGAGGAAGTTATTTTGAAACTAGGAGCACGTTCCTAAAATACCAGCAGAGCCTGAAGGAGACTGCCAGCGATACTCAGAGCGTTTTTGCAGCTATAGGTTTTGCTGCTAAGGTAGGTGAGGAAGGCTTTTACACTGTGCTCTCCGGTTGCCAGTTTTTTAATGGTACATATTATAATAAAGTTTGGTGAAACGTGTATTTATGCTATCTGGGGACAGAATCTGCATTATTCCTGCTGAATTCTTGAAAGCAGCGTGGCTGTAACCCCTGTGGCTGGCTTCAGGGTTGGGCAGAACGGGAGGCGAAGGAGGGGAAAAATTAAGGCAAAAATATTTATCTGAAGAGATTATGCCAAATTATTGACCGTAACCAAACTATCCTAGGTGAGAATACTGTAGAGAAGCAGCACAGGGAGAGCGGGGGATCTTCATGGATCACTGGATCTCTGTTGCTGCTTGTGAGGTGTGGTTCTTGGATACTAAGGATGGTTCCTTCTGAAAGACAGGAGATTGATTTCTGCTTCCGTGATGTGAAGGGGAGGGGGCAACACAAATGGTTTTTACAGCTTAATCTAGGTAAAAATGTTTGGGATTTTTCTGCTGAAATGAAATAGAGTCAAAAACGGGTGTTATAAATGATTCAGATTGTAAATGAGGCTTTTTTGTGCTTTGGGGGAGCGGGGCAGAACTGCGAAAGCAGAAGCAGGGGTTTTGCTGTGTTGTTAATAATTCCTGACTTGGAACCACAGCAGGAGAAGCAGCCCTTCTGTTCCTTTCCCTGTTTGGATAGTGCTTTACCATTAAACCCGGGTTTTCCTCCCCTTCAAGCGAGTGCAGATCCTGCTCCCGAAGTCCTGTGGGGAGAGGACAGTCTGTACGCTTTCACTTGGGTTCACAGGTATGCCAGAATGGTTCATGCAACATTTTTCTAAGTGCACAACAGTTGATACCTGCTGCTGTTACCCTCCCCATCAACATGTGCAAAGAGAAGCCCTCTGCCTGTTGAGTTCCTCCCCCTGCTGATGTCTGACCCTGCCAACGGAGGGTGCCTTTTCCCCAAGTCAGGCACACTCAACCTGCAGCGGTTTGGGCTGTCGTTTATGATTAAATTTTCTACTCTACTGTTTTTTGCTGGGGTTATCCAGTCCTAGGACCTTCCCAGTGTTTTATTTTTTCCCCTTTCCCCCCAAAGAAATACCACTTTTCAAAAATTGGGGATGATGCTGTAAAACCAGGAGTTGGTAACCTTGACTGTTCCATTTCTTCTCGGTGATTTTTCTCCCTCCTTTGGCTGCAGACTGTTTTGAAAGGACATCATTGCACATAAATCTGCCTGGAGCAAAAACCAACATTGATCCTGCTCTTCCTGACCCAGCAGAGGGCTGAATCTGAAATTATTTTTAGCACTCATATTTTTATCTCTCTCCCCTCCTTTGTGGTGCCAGCTTGCTGACCAGGGCTCTGTTGGTTTGAGCTTCTTTATCTTTGATTTTACGCCTCCTGTTCATTTAAGTTTCTCCTTTGACCTCAATCTTCCTGTTACCTGGAGCAAGCAAAAAGTCAGGGGTGGGGGTGAGAATCCCAACTGCACCCAATTTGCACCCAACTGCAGTTCCCCCAGGGGACTTGAGGTGTGGTGAGACGCCAAAGGCTTTTATCTAGCACAGATAACTGCAGAGAGAGAACTCCCTAAGTTCCTGAGAACTGCCTCCTGTGTTGACATGGCCTGTTCCCCCAAAATTACACCCTTCTCCAAAGCATAAGTCTGATTCTTTCCCTTTTTTGCTCCCTGACCACACCTGGTTTAACTCTGCCCATCCAAGCTGTTTTATCTTACACAGGAGTTCTGTGCAGTTGGGTTTTTTCCCTGAGATGTGTTGTGTATCCTACTTTAAACCAGACTTTCAGGCAGTCCTTGAAAGCTGGCGGGTAAGTAAATCATCTTTTTCTAGAGAGGCTCTAAATCAAATTAGGAAATTTCCTTCCCGTAGATGACAAAGGCACTTGTCTGCCCAGGTCCCTTAGAACATAGGTTGGTGTCGTAATCACTTACTTAGCGTAGCCTCTGATGATCTCAGATGGGATTAAATGGTGGGAAAATGCAGCAAAAAATAATTAGATTAAGGGTGTGCTGGGGTGACTTTGAACTGTGCCTGAGTGGGGAAGTAACGTGGTTATCCTGCCAACGAGTGGTTGGGTGTCTGTGGGCAGTGGTGAGGGAGCTGCTGGCTCCCAAAAAGCAGAATATCTGCCTAGCACTAGACATGTGCTGTTCGTGTGGGCTGTGGCTCTGTAGCAGAGCAGTTCGGCGTGCTTGCCTGGGGTGTTCTGGGAGTGAGCTACCTGTGCCGTGACATTGAACCATTCTCTTCCTTCTTTTGGAGCAGGCCGCGGTTTGGCCCTGCCAGCATCCCAGAGTGTTTCTCTTTTAACTGTGAGCACACAGCTGTCATGGTTTGGTTTTTTTTTACCTTTTTATATATGCCAGGGGGTGTTTCTGTCATTGCATGAGAGAAACGGCTGAGGGAACAGCCTGGATGCTGCTCTCGCTGCCTTGCAAACATGGAATTGTCAGTGTTCCCGTCTCTGGCAGCAGCCCTGGCCTGGGAGTTTGCCCCGTCCCTCACTGGGGGCTGCTGTTACTCGCCCCCAAGCCCAGAAAACCCCACAAAATAGCAGTGGGAGCTGTTAAGCTGGCTGTGATTCTGAGGAAGATGTCACACGTAAGCCTGCCCACCGTGCCCGTGCTAGGCACTGACCAGGCGCTCTGCGGAGCAAGGGTCCTGTTTGAGCTGTGAGGGAGGTCGCCGTGTCTGCAGTGGCTGATGTTTGGATCCTGGCTGAACGTGTAACCGAACCAACCCTACGGGGTTTCTGATGGCATCCTCCTCCTCAAAGAGCCACACAGAGTGTCGGGGAGCTGGGGGCTCTTGGCTTTCATCAACCGTGGTTGCTTCTCCAGGAGAACCCTTTGAACTTGGGAGCTGCAGGGGCTGAGAGAGGCCCAGCAGTTCTCTGGGGTGCTTGGCACCTGACAGGGATTTGTTAGGGAACAAGCCAGCTCTCCTGGCTGTGCCTCAGTCGCTGGACCCCGCGTTGAGGGCGTGCTTAGCTGCTGCCCGGGTCACGCCAGGCCCTGCAGCACCAGGAGCAGAGGAAGGTTGGAGAACAGGGGAGAGCTTCCCTTGCCGTTGCCACGGTGACACGTTGTGAGCTAGATAAATGCTCATCACTGCTGGGGTTTTATCACCTGGGCTGGTTTGAGTGGGACTAAACAAACATGGACAGATGAGAAGAAGTGGGAGAAAGGTAACGGGGAGGGATAAGCCAGCCCTGGCACTGGAAGCAAGCGATGGGCGCAAGAGCTGCCTGCAGTTCTGCAGTGGGGTTTCTCTCTCCAACCTGTGCCCCCTCCTCAGCATGACCTGGCTGGCAGCAGCATCATTGCCAGAAGTCTCTTTACAGTGTTCGGGCCCTAATGATTTGTGCCAAAGAAGGGACCTGGCATCACACGAAGGAATGTGAAGAGCCTGATGGGAGAAGCCTTCCAGCACAGTGTGGGTTTTATTTGAAGTCATTTATTTTACCCTATTTCTCTCTCGCAGGGCTGGGATGGAGCAGGGGCCAGGTGCTGAACAGACTGGACTGATGGACTGAGACCAATGGGATGAGGTTTAACAAGGCCAAGTGCAGAGACCTGTCAGGCAGAGAAGGATGTGGGGGTGTTGGGTGGCTGTGACTGAACACGAGCCAGCAGTGTGCCCAGGGGGCCAGGAAGGCCAATGGCATCCTGGGTTGTGTCAGGATTAGTGTGGCCAGTAGGTCTGGGGAGGGGATTGTGCCCCTGCACTGGGCACCGGTGAGGCTGCACCTCGAGTGCTGGGTCCAGTTCTGGGCCCCTCACTCCAAGAAGGACATGGAGGTCCTGGAGCGAGTCCAGAGAAGGGCAACCAGGCTGGGGAAGGGGCTGGAGGGCAAATCCTCTGAGGAGCAGCTGAGGGAGCTGGGGGTGTTCAGCCTGGAGAAGAGGAGGCTGAGGGGAGACCTTCTCCCCACCTCCCCTGCCCTGCCAGGAGGGTTCAGAGAGGTGGGCGCTGGTCTCTTCAGGCAGGGGACAGGAGATGGGACAAGGGGCAATGGGCTCAAGCTGCCCCAGGGCAGGGTCAGCTCAGATGGGAGGGAAAGGTTCTTCCCTGGCAGAGTTGTGGGGCTGTGGCCCAGGCTGCCCAGGGAGGGGCTGAGTCCCTGAGGAGTAGATGAGGTACTTAGAGATATGGGTCAGCATAGGACAGGAAGGGTTGGATTTAATGAGTTTAAAGATCTTTTCCAACTGTGTTATTCTGTGATTCTCTGGCTGCAGTTCCATCAAGTTTAGAGGGTTTTTATTCTACTCCTCTAGACTTTTAGGTATGGCCGTTCCCGAGGCCGCTGCCCACTGCCTGATGACTCACCGAATCTCTTTGCTGTATCTAATTTCACTCCGCCGGCCTAGGGAAAGCCGAGGTGGGGGGGGAGGGGGCAGTCCTGGGGTCCGCCTGTCCCATCCCACCCCCCACCTCGGAGGCTGTGGCCAGCAGAGGGCAAAGCTGCCCCACGCTGGCCTTGCCCCGGGTGGCACAGCGGCCCTGGGCTGTCCGGCAGACCCGTTCGCAGGGAAGGTCGGGTGGTTTGGCACCGAGCGGCTCTTCACGGCCAGTCTCAGACCAGAGACGTGCAGAGGCTTCGTCAACACGATCTCTGCTCACAGGCGGCGGGACGCACGTCGGGGGGTGCGGGGTGGGGGTTAAGCACGTTTTGCCTGGTCCCCAAAAGCCACAGAGCATAACTGATACAGAGGTGGGAGGCTCCGTGGCTCCTTCCCTCTGTGCGGGGAGCGTGTTCCGGTTCTCCCACCCTCTGAACAACGCCTGGAGCGGTGTGGGGTGGAACACCCTTTTGCCTTGGTGCTTTACGGGGTTTTCTCCTTTGTCTGCTTTTGGTGGGGGTGTTGTTCCCCCCCCGGCTGGTGTTTCTGCTGGCATCCCCTCACCTGCTCCGCACCGAGGTGCTGTTCTGCTAGAAGTGCTGCTCTGCTGGTACCGTGTGGTGCCTGGGGAGCGTTCTGGGAATCCAGCCGCCCCCTCGGATCTTGCCCATCGCTCCCGCTGCCTCGGGAGGTAACTTCTCTCAGGGTTTATCCCGGAAGACTTTTCCACCCGCCCCAGTGCAAAGTGCGGCTCGGTGAGGGCAGGAACCTCTCTGGCCCGTGGCTGTGGAGTGGCAGTGGGAGTCTGTGCCGCTCCAGAAGCCCAGCGAGGTCACTGGTAATGAAAAGCAGGAGCCAGTTCCCTCTGCCTCCTCTGCCTCTTGTCCCTTCCCTTTTCACTGGCCGTTCCCCAGGCTGTAGCTGCAGATCTTCTGCTTGTAGTGCATTACACTGTGGCAGCTACAGAAACATTTTATCCATTAATTTGGTGAAAGTTTCAGGCATAATTAGTCCCTTTCATGCAATGCTGCTCTGATATTGCAAATATCTTCTCTTTATTATTCTGACACTTAACACACTCGAAGCTGGAAGCTGAATTTTGAATCTCTTTGAGTTCCATGACTTGCACTGCAGCATCTCTGTGAAGTGTGGTGTGTATGCTGCCACAGGTCAGCCTGGAATCAGTTTCCAACATCTTCTCCCAGCAATAGCTCTGAGGTGTTTTCTGACCCGTGCTGGACTCACCTCTCCTGTCAGATGTGAAAAGGGAGATTAAACTCTGCGCCTGGAGCAACAGAGGAAGGGTCAAACCACCCTAACTCCTGGGTTTCCTGCTTCACAGCTTTTTATCTGGCTCTTGGAAGAGTCAGATGGTTGAGACTGGCAGAGTCAATGGTTTATGCTTTTGGCTAAGGGGTTGGTCTTTGAGGTGGTGGTGAGGGTTTTGCGTTGGCAGGTCTGGTCCATGCCCAGATCCCAGCCATCCAGCCAGGCACCCAATGTCTGTGCTAGCACCAGAGCTGCTTTCATGCCAGAAATCACAACCACAGAAAAAACCACAGCCAGGCTTTGAAAACTCTTAAGCAAGAGGGAAATAATTTCCCCTTTCCTGCAATCTTGCTCTTTTTCCCATCATTTTATGCCAGTTCCCTCTCCCTTTGTTCCTGGATGCCAGCATGCCAGGATTAAAGGTGAGCCTCTCCCTCTCACGCTGCCATGGCCACCTTGCCACAAGCCTGTCTGAGCCCCCGCTGCTCTCTGACCATCCCTTGCTGCGCTCTTACACTGATGGGAAACCAGAACCACACAGCTCGAATCGGGGGGTGAGATACTTGGAGTTATTTGGGGGTCAGAACACGCAGCTGTGCAGCCTGGCTGGGTGCACACTATAAATACCATTCCCTAACTGTATCTCTCTCCCTCTGTACACCTATTTATAGATACAGCTGCAGTGGCAGCGTGGATCATCTGCAGCTTCCAGCAGGGACAGACACCCTGCATCGTTCCACAGTTCTTAAGCCCCAGTTTGGCACCATCCCTGGTTCCAGTCGCCCTGATTATGGTCCCCATGCTGCATCTTCTGTCCTGGGTGATACCAGACAGTTTTACCATGGCCAGGACGCGTTGCTTTGCGGCTGGGTCCCACTCAGTGCTTTAGGGACACCTGCCCAGTGTGGCCTGTTCATTTTAACTCATCCTCTTTCCCTTTGTTTGTAGCTACTCTGGATTTATGGCTGCCCTACATTGTGCCTACATGCCCCTCTGATGTGGGAAAGCAACAGTTTTAAGGAATGTTCCTTAAAATTGGAAGAGGCTGCCCCAGCCTATCTCCCACAGTATCTCACACCCTTCAGCTATTGATACCCATTGATCAGATCCCCTCTCAGTCTCTTCTCTCCGGGCTGAACAGCCCCAGCTCCCTCAGCCTTTCCTCACAGGGGAGATGCCTCAGGCCCTTCATCCCCTCCGTACCCCTCTTCTGGGCTCTCTCCAAGAGATCCCTGTCTGTTTTGTCCCAGGGAGCCCAGAACTGGACACAACGCTCCAGGTGGGGCCAGGGCAGAGCAGAGGGGAGTATCTCCTGGGCTGAATGGAAAATGTCAGATGCGTTGCTGTGGCCAAGTACAAACAGATATTTTTGAAGTAAGAGAGTTTAAAAATAACTCCCTGTGAGACAACAGCGGGCCGAGGAGCACTCGTGACAAACCTGGCCTGACCAAATACTCACTTTGGTCAAAGTTTGAGGGTTTTGGTCTGATTTTAAATGCAGTGAATCCAAAAGCCTTTTCTTGCAGCAGAGAAGTCTCTCTGTCTATTCTGAAGGTTACCACAGTAAGCTGATGGACACGCAGAAATGCAGGCACAGCTTCTGAAGCATCTCTTCTGTGTGACATCAAGATCAAAGCAAGGATCCTGACACCAGAACGGGACGTGAAAAAGGACTCAACAAAGCTACCCTCTGCCTTTCAGTAGCAAAACACAAAGCCCAGCATGACGTGACACTGATACAGACATTGCCATGCCCAGCTTGAGCCCATCAGGTCCATCTGATGAGGTTCTGCCACCGTCCCATCCAGTTTATATCTGTCTGTGAGTGACACTCGGAGCCACCAGAGAGGAAGAAGGGCTGGTGATGCCATGCAGCAGCTTCTTGACATCAGTACAAACCGTGTGGGAATCACAGAGTCACAGGGGTTGGAGGGGACCTCCAGAGCCCATCGAGTCCAATCCCCTGCCAAAGCAGGGTCCCTAGGACAGGTCACACAGGGAAGTGTCTGGAGGGGGCTGGAATCTCTCCAGAGAAGGAATTGCTGGGTTCCTGGTACTTATCATGGGCATCGAAACGTAACGTGAGGGGAAAACCATCGAGTTCTGTAACTGCCACATCAGCTCCCACCATGAGTAAATACAGTTGTCATTCTTCAGCATTTCTAGGCTGAAAGATGTCTCAGCTGCTCCCTAACAAAGGGAACATTGGACACAGGGCGCCAGCTTCCCAAGGGTGCAGTCTGACTCCTCCTGCAGCCTCTGCTGCCGCCACGAGAAGACAAAGGGTCTGGGAAGGACCGTGTTAGCTGGAACGAGCTGGTATCGCTCTCTGTGGTTGTCCTAAAGCCAAGTAGAGGAGGTTTGGTTGCCAGCAAATGTTACAAGGAGGAATCATTAAGAGCAGCTGTGCACCCAGTGGGAGGGAGGTTTCCTGGAGCTCAGTGCCTTGTCCCCAGCAGCACCTCTGGTCTGTACCTGGGGAAGAGGAAAAAGAATGGGCAGACACTGCAGTGTCCCTGGAACAGCCCCTAGGCCTCTGGAGAGCACAGAGGTTTTTTCAGCTCCCACTTCATTATCCCCTCGAGTTAGGCTCCTTTTCAGCCCTCAGTGGCGCCTGCTCAAGAGTAACTGCTCTTTCTCTGCGTTTCCCACAGGCTGCCCTACTTTGCATCATCACCTTGGAGATAGAAAACACCGTTCTGCACAAAACCAGCATCCCCTTGTCCCGGTTCCCAGTTCCTTTATGAGAGGGGAGGAATCCAAACCCTGACCAGGCTGGAATCCCCAGGCAGGTCCAGCTCACTTTGGTGTGGTGGCACGGGGGTTTTGGGAGGCAAGGAGGAGTATTTCTGGCTTGCCTCGCAGGCTGGGCCACAGCTTGGCCCCTCCTGCCCTTTCTGCGATGCTTTTGTTCTCCCGCAGTTTCCATGGTGCCCCAGCTTTGCCTGCAGACCTGGCTGCAGGCAGCCTTCTCTGGACACAAGGATTGCACCAAGCAGTGCGGCGTAAAGCTGTACACAGCCTGCTAGGCAGGGACCCGCTGCCACGAGCACCTTGCAGGCTGTCCCACGGGGGCATCCTTAAAAAGCACCTGGGCATTGCTGGGTTTTAGCTGAAGGGAGCAGTACTGATGATGCTACCTGAGAATCCAGCTCAGCCTTTCACCTGTCACATTTGGCAAATTAAATAACAAGGGCTCTTATCCAACGGGATTGCTGCTGGCAAGGCTGTCTTGCTGTTAATAATAATAATAATACTGATGTAATAGAGGGCATAACAAGAAAGAGCAGCCAAGCTGCTTGCTTGCAGCTCTGAATTTTCTCTTCATCTGACCTGGGTGTGGTCATATATATATACACACACACACAAAGAGAATTTATTTTCTTTATTTATATATATAAAATAAATAATATATATATAACATGGTGTCCCTCCCTTCATGTGGGCACTGGCAGGATGAGGTCAAGCTCATTTACCTGGTATCCAGCTGTTAATTCTCTGCTACCAGACAGCTCTGATATTGAGCACCGAGCCCCTGAACTGTCCTTGGGGTGAGAAGTCAGAAGGGCTGAGTAATGTGTACCCAGGAATAATTCCCTTTGAGAACCCCTGAGCTTTGAGGGGTAGAGGCTGTTCAGAGGGTAATGGCAGGGCACTTACGGCCTGGTACTAGAGAGATCTCAGCAAGAAAACTGCCTATGTGAACCTTACAGGCTGCTCATCAAAAAAGAACTGGAGTGTAAAATCACTGCCCGAGTGAAAACACAGGCAACAGGTTACTCTGTGCAGGTCTGGGCTCCCTGGGACAAAACAGCCAGGGATCTCCTGGAGAGAGCCCAGAGGAGGGGTACGGAGGGGATGAAGGGCCTGGAGCATCTCCCCTGGGAGGAAAGGCTGAGTGACCTGGGGCTGTTCAGCCTGGAGAGAAGAGTCTGAGAGGGGATCTTATCAATGGGGATCAATAGCTGAAGGGTGGGACACAGGGGGACGTGGGCAGCCTCTTCTCAGTGTCTGTGGGGACAGGACAAGGGGCGATGGCCTCAAGTTGGAGCACAGGGAGTTCCCCCCCAATCTGGGGAAGAACTTCTTCCCGGTGAGGGTGAGGGAGCCCTGGGACAGGCTGCCCAGGGGGTGTGGAGTCTCCTTCTCTGGAGAGATTCCAGCCCCGTCTGGACACCGACCTGTGTGCCCTGTCCTAGGGACCCTGCTTTGGCAGGGGGTTGGACCCCATGGGCTCTGGGGGTCCCTTCCAACCCCTATGACTCCGGGATTCTTTACAGAATTACTATCAGAGTATGGAGAGAATATAACTGAGGACATAGGGGCAGCTTAAAAAGAGATGTGCTAGTCACCAAAACCTCAGGACTTTGGGCAGAAAAGAGGTTTTCTTCATTACCGTGAAGATTGTACTGTGTGTTAGGATAGAACAGGCCTTTCCCCAAAGCTGGCTGTGAAAATTAGTTCTTTGTACATCTTGGCAGAGGTTCCCAAAGATGCCTAGCAAATTATAATGCCCAATTAAATAGGAATTGGTCATCCAAGTCCCTTAGGCAGTCCTGAAAATCACAACAACTCTGCACTGCATCTCATTTTCAGTCAGGTTTTTTCTTCTCTGGTTCCCTTTGCAGTCCTCTTCCAGCACCATCCCAGCTCGTGCTGGCACAGACCTGGGGCTGAAGCCCCAGCCAGGCAGCAGGGCTCTGAACGGTGGCATCCCAGCGGCTTCGGCAGGGCCTCCAGAGCGGCTCGTCCCTCCCTGCCGAGGCCGTCCAGAGCTGAGCCCACCACCCAAGGGGAATTCTCCCACCAGACACCTCCCTCTCGCTTCTGTCCTGCCTGCTTGGCAGTGGCAGAGCTGGCTGTGCTGCAGTGAAGTGTGAGATCTACCTCCCGTGTCTGTGTTTGTTGGGCTGGGTTTCTGGTTCAGTGCCCGGTTTTAGCATCCCGCTGTCATGTGCTGTCATGGGACCCGTTCGGGCTACAGCCTCTGGGTACACCTGGGTCTGGTGGACATGACAGAGTTGGAGGATGCTCTGTGAAGGAGCAGTAGGAGGAGAAGCAATGCACGTGCTGGGCGTGTCCTGGGGAGCTGGGCATGAGGCGTGGAGGGTGGGACTGTGGAGAGGCAAATCCCTGGCACAGGTGATCTGCAGCTGAATGCACGGTGCCCAGAGAGCTTGAATTGCCATGGATGAACGTCGTCCTTTGTGCTCTCTGCAGTTATTCTCAGCTGAGCAGTGCTGAATCTCGACCTGCACCAGTATTGGTCTGAGCAGGGCCCCAGGTGCTGTACAACAGGCAACAGAGGAAGCGAGGAAACTGGATCATCCTTTATCCATCTGTGTTGTTTCAGCCCATCCATCACCAGAGGCACGGTGCTGGTTCCTCCTCCTGTCCTTGGTGCCAGGAGGCACCAGCAGGCTCCCAGAGTTGGATCTTTTTTGACTCCAGCTGAGAAATTTGTTGCAACCACAAAAGTAAAACCAGCACGAGGCACCTTGGGGCTTTTCTGGGCTCTGTCTCTGTGCCCAAGGTTCCACCTCTCTGGAATGTTTGGGTCAGGAGAGACCTTGTCCCACAGTCAGCTGGTGCTATGGGCCGTATCAGCAAAAGACCACCAGCAGTTTCTCTGTGCTGGATTAACGTCCCAGGATCCCCATGGCCTTTCATTAGCTGGGAACAGGGTCACTGGTGCTGTGTAAATAACAGAATCACAAACTTCCCTTGGGGCCACCCTCCGACAACACCTGTAAGTAGCGTGAGCTCCAGGCTGAAGCTTGGTCATGGCCAGAGCTCTGCTGCCCTCTCACATGTATTGTACTGGGCACTGGGGAGGCTACACCTCAAGTGCTGGGTCCAGTTCTGGGCCCCTCACTCCAAGAAGGACATGGAGGTCCTGGAGCGAGTCCAGAGAAGGGCAACCAGGCTGGGGAAGGGGCTGGAGGGCAAATCCTCTGAGGACCTGCGAGGGAGCTGGGGGTGTTCAGCCTGGAGAAGAGGAGGCTGAGGGGAGACCTTCTCCCCACCTCCACTGACCTGCCAGGAGGGTGCAGAGAGGTGGGCGAGGGTCTCTCCAGCCAGGGGGCAGGAGATGGGACAAGGGGCAATGGGCTCAAGCTGCCCCAGGGCAGGGTCAGCTCAGCTGGGAGGGCAAAGCTTTTCCCTGACAGAGTTGTGGGGCTGTGGCACAGGCTGCCCAGGGAGGGGGCTGAGTCCCCAGCCCTGGGTGTGTTTAACAGAGGGGAGATGAGGTGCTCAGGGATCTGGGTCAGCACAGGACAGGGGCTGTTGGAATCCATGGGATTAAAGGTCTTTTCTAACCCTGTCATTCTGTGATTCTGTATTTCCTTTTTCCACTAATTCCCTCCACCTCACCCTTCTCAGGAACTCGGTGTCCCATTCCCACCACTTACTACCAGTTATTGCTGCTGCTTGGCTTCCAGATCTGTGTGGGCTATCCATGGTCTTGGAGTTCTCGAGCACAGCCTGCAACAGGCTGGAAAAGTCCTGGGAAGTAAAATAAATTCAAGAGTGAAACCCACCCGATTTGTGTGTGAGGCGTCGCGGCGGCAGCCGAGGAGGAGCGGTGAGGGAGGCGCTGGGCAGGTGTTACTGCTGGGCGTATGGAGAGGTGGGCAGTGGTGATGAGGGAAGAGAGAGAGACTTAAGCAGGGTGAGAGCTCTTGCGGAAAGGTGCATCTCATGGTCATGTCTGGCTGGAGTTTCACGCTCCTCTAAGCCTGAACCGTCCTTCGTACGGGACTGTACAAGCATCGCTTGTGCCTGCAAGAGGCAGGCAAGGCAGTTCCGCAGCAGAGAGGGAACGGCTTTCCCCACCGAACGGCTGGTGTCTCCTGTGTGGCACTAGACATGCTGTGTCTCCCAAAAAAGCCACCGTCCTCCTCTGAAATCCATGGGGACATGTTCCTCCAGTCTGTCCAGGAACATGATGGCTCCTCTGGCCGTTGTTCCCTGGGGTTCCAGTGAGGGCACGGAGCCGCAGCCCTGGAGCCTGGTGGAAACTCAGAATGAGCAAAATAAACCTACTGGTTTTGTAGAGGAACGTTTTGAATGAAGAGTTTCCCTACGCCTGGTCTGTAAAGGGGATGGCTTTTTGTGCCAGACCCCCTGGGCGGCTCATGCTGTGACCAGGCAGGTATTCGGGTGTGCAGTCGGGGCGTGGAGCCACGCTTCAGTCTTGGCCAGGTGCGCAGGGGTGTAGGAACATCCGTGGCTAAACTCTGGAGCAGAAGATCTATAATTAACTGCCAGAAGCACTTGCCTGGGGAAGTAATGGGTTAATTTTCACTCCATGAATTCAAATCGCCTTCTGGCAGTGTGTGTGGTGGCTCCACCAGCTGTTTGGGGTTTGCTACAGGAGTTGCCAAGGGAAACTGTATTCCCAGAAATTCTTGTCTTGCGTGGGAAATCAGACTCTCTGATTACAGGGTCCCTCCTGGCCTTAAGATACCTGAGTGGGGACAGCGGGGAATAATTCTTCCCTGTTTGTGTTCCGCCCAGCAACAGGCCAGGAGGTATCCCAGCAGCTGGAACCCCTGCCCACGTCTCTGCAGGGCCGCACGGTGCAGCGTGATGCTAACCGCACACCCGAGCCTTGCTCAGAAACCCTGAGCTGTGGCTTTATTCCTGGGCTGTGAACCTCGGGGCTGAAGGGGAAGGCCTGAGGAGACCTCCTGTACCGCCACGTAAACCCAAACACCCGTGGGCTCTGCCTGGCTGCACTGGCGCAGGGGTGTGGATGTGTGCGTGGGTGATGGAGTACATGTACCATGTCTGATGGATGTGTGCTGTGGGTGACAATGTACATGTGCCGTGGGTGTGGACATGTGCCATGAGCGATGGATGTGTGCTGTGGGTGATGGCGTACATGTACATGGGTGATGTATGTGTGCCGTGGGTGCGGACGTGTGCTGTGGGTGATGATGTACATGTACCGTGGGTTGTGATATGCATGGTGATTGTATGCATGGGTGTGGATGTGTGCTGTGGGCGATGGACGTGTGCCGTGGGTGATGGAGGACGTGTGCCGCGGGTCGGGGTGTGTGCCGTGGGTAGGCATGTACGTGTGCGTGGGTGTGAGCCGGTGGGTGTGGGAGGACGAGGCGGGTCCTCCCCCCCCACGCCCCCCTCC
>VZTU01022403.1:51146-147855 GCA_013400835.1 Zapornia atra
TGTTGCTGAAAGGTGAATTCGTTTGGTGTGAATTTTTTGTTTGGGGAGCGGTTGGGGATGCCCTGGGGGCTGGCGAGGCCGGGGGTGGGGGTGTGTGTGGAACAAACTGGGCTGAGGGGATCTGCAGAGAGGCTGTGGCTGCTTCCTCCAGTTGCAGTGTGTTGGGATGGGAGCAGGAACAAATACCCCAGCTTGCTTGGGGAAGAGCAGCTCCTGCCTGCCTTGTGTCCAGGAGGATTTGTTTTTTAACGTGGCTGTTCGATATTGAAGGAATGGTCCTTCTGCCCAGCAAGTAAAAAAACCTGAAAACAAAGAAACCCCCCCCAAAACTCCTTTAATTCCAACTTTTTAGTGCTATGTACTTATGGATACACATTGTTCTTGGTATCTGTGGCCTTGTTGTCTCCCAAGGTGTTAGGTGATGTGAAGTGATACCAGTGTTTTTGTGAAGCACGTGAATGGTGGTGGTGAGCGTGCTGTGTCTATGCTGACACTTTGTTTGAAGTGTGTATCGTGAGGTGTTCTTTGT
Source organism: Zapornia atra (assembly GCA_013400835.1). NCBI lineage: Eukaryota > Metazoa > Chordata > Aves > Gruiformes > Rallidae > Zapornia > Zapornia atra. The sequence continues at coordinate 51,676 of VZTU01022403.1, forward strand.
ACAGGATTCTAGGCTTTGTGTTAGGGTGGCTCCCTGTGTGACTGCCTGGGACACCCTGGTGAAGGAGTTCCGCGCTGTGGCGAGCGCTGCAGTGTTTGCCAGTTGTGGCCGGGCTACTTGAGCCTCTTTGGGCTGTCTGCCTCTGTGGAACGGAAACAGCTTTACCTGAGTGGGTCACTGTATTGTGTCGTTACCATGCTGTGCTGTAATATATCACAGGGTTGGAAGGGACATTCAAGGTCATTGAGTCCAACCGTCCCTGTCCTGTGCTGACCCAGATCCCTGAGCACCTCATCTCCCCTCTGTTAAACACACCCAGGGGTGGGGACTCAGCCCCCTCCCTGGGCAGCCTGTGCCACAGCCCCACAACTCTGCCAGGGAAGATCTTTTCCCTCCCATCTGAGCTGACCCTGCCCTGGGACAGCTTGAGCCCATTGCCCCTTGTCCCATCTCCTGTCCCCTGGCTGAAGAGACCATCGCCCACCTCCCTGCACCCTCTTGTCATATCAGTGTAGGGGTGAGAAGGTCTCCCCTCAGCCTCCTCTTCTCCAGGCTGAACACACCCGATGTTACTATGTGGTGTTAAGGGAAGAGGCTGATGTTACAGCAGCGGGATCAGTAATTCTAGCATCTGAGCTTCCCCTTGGGCATCCATCTCAAGCTGTGGTTGCTGACAATGTCTGTGGAGTGGCAAAGAAGCTCTCTTGGTCATCAGAGAGCTTAGCTGAATCTCCTCTCTGCCTGTTTGTGTTGAGTAATCTTCTCCCCGTTTAGGAACGGGAACTGGTAAATGGGCTTTAGAAGTCTCCTAGTCAATAAATGACTAACGGAGTGGGGAAATCACTCTGCTAAACACTGTATGTGCTGTTCCTTCTTCCTCTCTTATCCCTCTTTATTCAATGGTGGTCTGTCCTCACTGGGATGGCAAGCAAGCTGGGAGCTGTCTAGCAGAATGTAGGCTTCAAGATGTAACTCTGTTCTGTGCTCTTTATTTGCATTCTTTTAAAAAATATATATATTTAATTTAAGCATTTGGGGGGTGTGTGTGTGTGAACTCAAAACTGTTGCTCATTACCTGGTGGAGGTTGATGAAGTTGGGTGGGGAAAACAGGCTGTGTTCAGAATCTGTTGATGCACAGAGGTGTTTTTGAGAGGGATGTCAGTGGGCGGCTGGCTGAAACCATCTGATAGAGTTTCTGTCAGAGCTTCGGAGCTGAACACTGGGCCTTGCTCAGTAACGCTGTATGAAAAATGGGTGAGAAGTGCAGGTTTTCCAGAGCTGAGAACCTTTCAATTGAGCAAAAATGGCTTCTTTTCTGCTCGTAGCTTTGACCTCTCTGGGATTAAGTCATGTGGAGTGCCTGACATCCTCTGATAGTTGGCCAAACGTGCAAAGTATGGTGGTGGCAGCAGGAGTGGTACAGTAGCTTCGCTGATAAGATTATGGCCATAATGTCAGAGTTGCACTTTCCCCACCTCAGAACGTAGAATTACAGCCCCAAGAGCTGAAAGTGTCTGTGACAGTCACTTTGGGGGATACTTTTTAAATAATGGGTTTGCTTGAGTTGTCTGATAATACTTTGGACTAATGCTTGTATCTGTTTCCATCGTTCCATGCCATAACTGCTGGTATCGGTTACATGCAACTGGTCTGCATTTCGCTCCCCCCTCACCCCCTGCCCTGCTAATTTAATGAAGTTAAAACTCTATTCAGGATGTACATCGCATATGAGCTTCTCAGATCTTGAGAAAATCCCAAGTAGTAAAGAAAAAGGGACAGACTACACAGTACCTGTAGCACAACTACACGTTCTCTCTGCTTGTGCGGTTTGGGTGGGTGTTTCTGTTCTGGCTGTTTGGTCTCTGAAACGTTTTGATTTATCTGCAGCACTTGATCGCTCCTATAGAGTGTTAAGAGCACAGTATGTAATGGGGCAGTTACTGGAGGCTTCCTGTATTAAAGGAATCCTTGTTTATGCAAGAAGGAATTAATTCACCAGCCCCCCTTACCCGCACTCTGACCTGTTTAGAAACATTTTCAATAAGTATTTGCCTTGTGCACTCTCTGTATCCTGTTCTGCTGGTGTGTATAAAGTGATGGCTACTGGAGGCAAGGGTGCTGGCCTGTTCCTTTCGGGGGGGTGTATGTCTCTTTCAATGGGAGTTTGGTCATTGATAACCAAGGTGAGTTTCCACATGTTACCTTCTGTCTTTGGTGTCAGAGCCATGCTTGCTGAAAACCGGTAAGAAGCTTTACAAATTACACCCCTCTCCTCATTTGAGTTGTGTTTCTAAGTTGCTTTATCTCTTGCTGTCATCTGGGTGGTGTAAGATGATGTATCTGGGATAGGAAGAAGGGTACGGCAAAGGGGCTGCTGTCCTTTTGTGGAGCTGGCACATCTCATTCTGTGGAAGGGACTGGTTTCTGTGTCATGAGCTACTGGTGCCGAGGTCCAAGCTGGCAGCAGCCTCTCATCCCATTTGTCATTGCCTTTAATGTTTGTGCTTCGTCAGGCACCCGGTAAACTGGAGAAGCTTTCGGTGCTTGGTGATGGCTCCCTGCAAGGTGAGTTGAACGTACCTGTGAATATATTTACACGATGGTTGTGAGCTGCTTGACTCAGGACATGAGGGAATGGCTGTGAGTTGTGCCAGGGCAGGCTCAGGTTAGGAATGAGGAGACATTTCTTCTCCCAAAGAGCAGTTGGGCATCAGAAGGGGTTGCCCAGGGAGGTTCTGGAGTCACCGTCCCTGGGGGTGTTCAAGGAGAGGTTGGATGAGGTACTTGGGGACGTGGTTTAGTGAGTCATATGGGTGGCAGGGGGACAGTCGGACTAGATGAGCTTGGAGGTCTTCATGATTCTCTGACTTTCTGGGGTGTATTTGTGAGGCACACATTCAAGTAGAGAAATGGAGAACCGGTGTGTGACCTAAATCTGGCAATTTTGCAAAAGGTGTGAGAGGTCCTAATGTAAGCTGTGTGTCCTGTTAGAGAACTGTCATCTCTTGGAACGTTTCCAAACATCCGACAGATGCAGGTGTATTTCAAGCGATCAAATGGGCCTTGTTCAAGCTGTAGTGAAGCAGAGCTGTAAATACCCTTAGTGTTGCTGCTAGGTCTGGTGGTGATGTCATGTTTTATGAGCTTGCCTCTGACCAGGTTGAAGGCATCCAGACTTAATTCAGTCTGCAGTCTTTGTGAATGTCACAGTTTTTTGTTTGGAGTTTTTTTAAGAGGAAAAAAGAAAAGAATGTAGGATTACTTACCTGTATGTGCATGTTCTGAAAATAGCAAACTAGCGACTAATGCGTGCCCACATTAACTGGTTGGAAACAAAGCTGCAGCATAGGTGACTCCAGGAGGAGAAGATAAACTTAGCACTAATTCTGAACTTGGGTGTTTTGTGTAAGATCTGAAGGTCCAACCTCGTTAGGTCAAGTAATCAGAGACTCCTCAGAATTACCCGTTGTAGCAAGCTACGACTAGATGAATCCCCTGAGACTCTTTTTTTTTTGCTGTTGCTTGTTTGTTTATTTTTTTAAATCTTTCTAAAAGCCTCCTCCTCCTGAGGTGGAATGACTGCCAACCCCTTGGTCACCCGTGACCCCCAGCCGTGGCTGCCCTCGGGAATGCGTGTCCCGTTCCAGCGGCGGGTGGCTGAGGTTGCGGCTCCCTCTGATGTGTCCGTACATGTGGGTGGCTCAGGGAAGGGGCAGGACTCTGTCACCAGTAGAAGTCTCTCATGACTGCGCAGGAGCTTTCTGGGAACATGGACTCGGGCTGGATGTTAATGTCCTGGCTTGGGTTCAAGATGATACTTTAGCCCTTGCTGAGAGCAGCAGCTGGTCGGTGCATCGCAGCCAGAGCCGGCTGGTTCGCCCAGGACAGCAGATGGGGCATCGCGTGCTGCATGTACATCTCTTGTAACGCTGTGGACTTCAGGAATTTTTAGATCAAGATCATGTCGCCAGTAATTTAGTCTTGGCTTGCCTACAAATAGCTTCTTATGTCTGAACCTGCTCTTTAACGACACCGTTTCTGAAGGCTGTATCCGAAGCAGTCAGAGATTTCTGCTGGATGTGCTCTACCCTGAGTCGCTGCTGGGTTGGTTGTTGTCTCAGTATGCATTCTCTGCTGTCTCCCAGCTGGCTGGTGTTTGAAAGATGCCATTGCAGTGCCACCCCTCCCTCAATTGAGTATGTGTCAACACAACCCTCTTCAGACGTTATGGAGAGCGAGAGCAGGCTGTCCCTGAGGACTGTGGTGTGCGGGAAGCAATGGGCAGTAGAATTTCCCTCTGCTGGGTTAAGGCCTTGCATGAGTACCATGTAATTTCAGGGCTGAAAGTTTCAGAATAACCCGTTTGACTTGCCACATTGTGTTTTCATGGGGATTTGTTTGCAAGCAGGAACAGCCACATGACCTCAGGAAGGCCTTTAGACCAAGAGTCCATGTTGCTGGTATTTGAGCACTCGTCTTGCTTGCATTACAGGAATATTAAGAGGTTATGTGTGTCATCTTGCCCTCAAAGGGGAAAACTTGGGTTCAGCAAACCTTTGGCTGGTATAAATCACTACAAGGGATCTCTTGCTGAAACAAATAGAGTATCAAGTTCCATTTCCAGTGAATTTTTTTGTGGCAATTATGAAGTTCTAAGGATGCAATCGAAGAAATGTATTTATTCATTAAAAAGGGGGCAGGGACAATAGGGGATCTTAAGTTCTGTGGCACTAAAATGCAAAAGGAAGAAGCTTTACGGTTATTGTAATGCTGGTTGGCTAAGTTGGAGCAAGTAATGAGCAAGAAGATACAGATATATATTTGGAAGAAAAGCGCTCCTGTTGGCTCCACTTGCTGCTAGTTGGCCTCCAGTTTCTTCAGCTCAAAGAAGACAACCTGTGTTTAGAAAAGCAAATGCATAGGAAATTGATGTAAAAAGCATTTTGTCTGCCATGTTTTGGATGTGGTGTGAAAACTTGGTAAGTAGCTGGGCAGGCACTGTAGGAAATAGATTGATAGTCCATAATATGGAATTACTGACTCGGCATGGGCTAATGAGTGATAACTGCTTGTCACACAGGCTAGTATAGCTCCTGGCAGGTCATTTACTTGCTCCTGTGTCTGAACTGTGCTATTGCCGCTCCCGTGAGGTTCAGGTTAAAGGCCTTGACTTCTCAAATGGTTTGACCTTGGTCTTAGCATCTTGCATGGTATGTAACGTGACCTGACACAGCCCTCACTGCGACTAAACATAGTTTGGTGTTTCCTGCACCTGTCAGCCTGCTTGTTACTGTGCCTGTGTTGGAGAGTGTGTCTGCCTTCACCTGGAGTTAGCTTTCTCACATATGCAGGTAGTTAGTTAGCTTACCCTGCTTTTTAAATTTTTCTACTGTAAAAGTATTTGGAGAGTGTCCAGAGGAGGCACCAAGGGTGGGGTGCCCCTTCCCTGGAGGGGAAGGCTTATGAGGAGAGGCTGAAGGCCCTGGGTTGGTGCAGCATGGAGAAGAGGAGGCTGAGGGGAGACCTCATGGGGTCTGTGGCTGCCTGCCAAGGGGAGTGAAGGGGCGGCGCCAATCTCTCTCCTCTCTTTGGGGACCAGGGATGGAACCCGAGGGGACAGCGTGAAGCTGGGCCAGGGTGGGTTTAGGCTGGGTGTCAGGAAGAGGTTCTGTGCTGAGAGGGGACTCGGGGTATTTTTTAAATATCTGTGGGGTATTTTTTTGCTATTAGTAGTAGGCTGTCGTGATGACCTGGGTGCTAATTATGGTCTGTGAATTTGACATATTGAAGCAAGGAAGTCGGTCACCTTAGTTCCAGCTACAGCTTGGAATCCCGTATTGTTCTGTGTCGCTTCTGTGAAAGTCACAAAATCAGCGTTTGCTCAAGGGCCACATAAAAAACAGGTTATTCATCCTGTTTAGGTGAATTCTACTCGTGGAATATGCTGCCAATGATTATGTAGAGTAAGGACTGTGAGCTGATGTGGCAAAACAGCTCTTGATGTAAGCTGAATCTCTGTAAGAGGCTGGAGAGGCAATAGCACACCAATACTGGTTTTGTCTGGAATTTTAATTCAGCTGGATTTCAAAGTGGAGGTTCGAAGGCTTGTATGTACCTCCTGAAGAATTAATTTGTGAGTGCATGGAGTGCTTCGTGAGGGATATGTAGTGTCTTTGCTCAACAATTCCCAAGAGAAATTATTTTGTAATGGGTCTGGCTGCTTAAAGGAGTGGCTTGGCTGTAGAATACACACCTCTGTAAAAAAGGCTCCGTAAGGTCTTAGTAACTTTTGCCTTGAAAGATAAACAAAGGGTTACTTGATGTCCCTCCTTTTGCTTTGGTAATGCATAATTTTAAAGATGGGATAGGAAGCATGTGTACCAAAGACTCTCTGCTTGATGAAGCCATTGTGGTGAGCCCTCCAGACGTGCTGATCGAGTGAAGTGGATAGAGTAGCACATGCGATAGCTTATCTGGGAGAAAAAAGAATTGAGAAATACTGGTGTAAAGCGCATCCTAAATAGCCCCTTTCGTGTTGAAAGGATTAGAGCAGAAAAGAGTGTTGAAATATTTTGAAATCAAAGGCCATACAAGCATCTTACTGTGAATGGGTGAGTTTGAGTCTCTGCCTTAAACTCTTACTATCTGTAGCTGTCATGAAATAATCCCCACCGAAGCGCAGCTGGGAGAAGAGGTGTGCTTTGTACAGGAATAAATCTTCAAATTCAGGGATGACACAAATATGTGGTTTTGGTCCCTGTTTGTAGGAAGATGGAATTGCATGTGGCAGGGCACTTACATGATAACATGGATTATGGTAGCTGAGCCTCTGACCTTTTTAGATTTAAGGTCCCGTGGAGGCCAGGGAGTAGCTATAGATGGTGATGTTTCTATTAAGGTTTTAATTGTGTTAATGACTGTAGTATGAATGTTAGATGGTATTTCAGCGAAATAGTAATATTTAAACAGGTTCAAATATCAAATGAGGAGGACATAAATATGCCTGTGGATAACTTTTCTACCAGGCAAATACTGAATAATGGTTTGCCTGGGGCATTTTGTCAGCTCTGCGTGCCTCCTATAGATGGAAAACCTGTGCAAACCTAACCAGGGATGCAGTGTAGCCCTTGACTGTAATTAGATGTCTCTGTTGGGGATTATATTCTGACAAAAGTGAAAGCAGTCTTGCATCTGGGTCTGTATTACTTCTATTAAACCACTCCCTAGACCAAAGACGGCTTCCTCCCTCCACTATGAGGTTGTAAAACTGATGCGAAAAAATCTACGCTGGTGACCAGAACAAGTGGAAAGAAGGAGTCAGGAAAGATGGGAATAGTCTCTCTTCTCTTTTAAGCCTAAATGAAATGTTGCAAGTCACAGGTGAGGTTAGTTTTCATCTTAGTTTAGGCAGGTCAAATGTGTGAAGCTTTTTATTCTGTTTCCTACGGCAGAGGGTACAACAGGTGTAGTTTTTTTTAAAGGGCAGATGGGCATCTATGTAAATAAATTAAAAAGTAAAGAAGTCTTTCCAGTTTTTGAGGTGAGATGTTGTCAATTATGATTCCCTGCCTGATGAAAACTCCTGTCTTTGCATCCTTGAGGAAGGAACATTGAGCTGTCCTGTTCCACCTGACAGTTGATCTGCTCAGCTGGCACTGAAGTGCTGCTCTGAAGAAAGGGAGCTCGGCTGTCAAAGCCAGCTCTGAAACATGGTGGAGGGCAGCAGGGACATCATCAGCCACGCCGAATGCAAGCTCCACATACAGTGGTCGTGTTCTGGTTCGCTTAATTTAAAAATGCAGTGATGAAAGATGGACGCGTGCTACTCTGAATACAGCGGGGGGGGATGGTGCTTGGGTTCTGGGGGCAACACCCCTGTTTGACCGTGTTGCCAAAAAAACTTACTGTTGAACTGGTGTATGTGATTTGACAAGGCAAATACCTTACTTCTGGCTCCAAATTTATGTTATTGGGATTACTCATGGGAAATGGTTGTGTTTACCAAGATGCATGACTTGAGAAGAAAAAGTCATAAGTCAACTAGTGAGTGTTTGAAGGGCGTACGCGGTTCAGATGCCCCGTGTGTAAATGTGTGTATCACAGGCTGTCTTGTGTGTTCTGTGGGGGGGAACACAAAAAAAAGGGGGGCACAGTCAAGCTGCTTGATTGCACGAAGAACCTTCCAGGCACACAGCTAAGATTAGCTTGTTCCAGTTGTTGAGCAGTAACTCAACAGGGGGAAAAACCCCCACCCCACCACCTTCAGCTGATCTGTAGAATTATTACATTTGCCCCTAAGTGCTTTTTAATCTGATTTGTGTTGTATTTCCTACGCTTTTCGTCTGTTGGATGTCCCTGGGGTAGGAGAAGTCTTCATTTACTGTAGCTTTGCCAGAGCCAGCAAAGCTTTAGCCTATTAAACCTGTATGAGATGCTCTGACAAGGACATCCTGAAATCGGTGGTGTTCTCTTCATTGTTGCTTCTCTCTTAACTGTAAACTCAACCTCTTGTAAAGTTATGGGAGACCCAGTCTTGATTTTGCACCCCTCAGCAAAGGCTGCTCGGGTTAGTCTGCTGCTTCCTCACGCGGGGAAGGAAGAATTGCTATACCTGAGGTGAGAATCCAGCTTCTAAACACCTGCATCTTGGCTGTGCTGTCCTCTCAGCGGGACCGTTTGCATCCTTCTCGAAGTTGCCCCAGTGCGTTACCAGCTGTTTGTTGGTGTGGTGGTGCTGGAAGCCTGGTTAGCTAAGGAAAAATTGATTAAAAGCTCGTGGTATCATATGCATTAATGGCTAAATAACCGAGATGTAGGAGGAGTTTTAAAGCAAGTAACTTTTATCTTTATTAACTAAAGGAAAACTAAGTGTGCAGCTTCCTGCAACGTCAGCAGTGCCGTTTGCCTGCCTGTTGTGCTGCTGGAGCATGGCTGCTTTCACAGCCTCTGTGTCTTTGCCAGGCATAACTCTGCTATTTGCTATACTGCACGATTCCTCCAAAGCTTCAGTGCTCAACAGCTCTTAAGAAATGGACAGTGATGAATTTGCATGGTGAGTCCCAAGTCCTAATTATTTTGAACAATTATGGACTAAAGCTGAAGGAGGGAAGGGTTAGGTGAGATATTGGAGGGAAGCTTTTCACAGAGTGAGTGGTGAGGGGCTGGAACAGGCTGCCCAGAGAGGGGGGGGGTGCCCCGTCCCTGGGGGTGTTCAAGGCCAGATTGGATGAGGCCCTGGGCAACCTTGTGTGGCTCCAGGCCTGGAGGTTGGTGGCCCTGCCTGTGGCAGGGGGTTGGAGCTCTGCGATCCTTGGGGTCCCTTCCAACACAGACCAGTCTAGCATTCCATGATCTCCCGCACAGAGGAGGAAATAACTAAATTTCTTGGTTGGATGGGCCGTAAAACCAAACCCAGTGTTTGTTAGCTCTTCAAACCTGATTTTTGTCAGCTCTTCAGCTTCATGTTTTGAGTGACTGTGGTCGACTGTTCTGTGTATGTGGAATGTGTTAATGGCTGTTACGTAAATGTGTCCAAAGGATAAACTTTATTTAAACTGAAGATACTTCCAGGAATAATCTTGGTTTTTTTACAGTGCCTTGTTTACTTGGCTCTTAAACAGCTGGTCTGGTAAATCAAAACTGTTTTGGAGAAATGCGCTGGAGCTGTAGCCATGCCTCTGTACGTGCTTCCCCTCTTTCAGTCAGAATGTGAGCAGGGGAACTGATCGAAGCGTAGGAAAGATTAAATATAAACCTTCTGAAGGGGAATTGTTACTGACTAGTAAGAACTGCTGAGAGGGTGGAGTGCATCTGTAACTCTTGACCTTGGTCTGATGGGGATCTATGGGAACAAGAGTCTCTAGGCACGCTTGCTGTGGGAAGTGGTTTGCTTGGAGCTTTTATTAGACACCTAGGAAGTACTTTCAGATGGTGTTTTTCCCATATAGGTTCTCATCAGTCTCAAGAGATGAACTTGAATGTGACTCAGATAATTCGGGCAGCTCCCAGAGCAGTTCTGGTGGCTGCAAAACCGTGTGTTTCTTCCTCTCTCTTCCTTTAAATGCTTTGTCAGTGTTGACTGTGAGGTGCTTTCTGTTGGGGCTCAGCCTCAGGAGACGTGCTGGGCCTGGATGCTGGTGTATTTGGACAGCTTCGTTTGTCAGAATGGTTCATTCCCAACCCAGGTGAAAACAAGCCTGCATTGTGTGAGCGTCAGCGTAAGTAGCCCAGATTGGAAAGACGGGTTTCAGAAGATAGCTTAACGTTTCGCAGGATGAATCCAGTCCTGTGAGGCAGGTAGTGGCTCTTGCCGTGCTGGTGTCGTGCTCGGGGCAGCGGCTGTGTCGCTGTGCCTGTAAAAAGCCAGTAGAACTCTGCGACCAGGTTCCTCCTCGAGTATGGTTTCAGGGTAGGGCTGTTTGATATCTGACTCGCTCTTCTGCCTTTGGAATCTCCGTACATGCTGTGGCACAGACGGTGCCAGTTGTGGGAATGGAAAGCACAGATGCTAGGTTTGGTGGGAATCTCTATCTTGAGCCTATCCTGCTATACATCCGCTGAGGAGAAAGTTGGAATTGGGAGGAAGTTATGAATTGCTGTTTCCTTAATGTAAACAGCACGTGTTTTCAATCTTTGCTCTTCCTTAATATAGATTTTTCTGGCTGGGAACACAAAAGTAAAATAAATCAGATGTGTGAAAGGCTTGCTGAATACAGAGAGTGTTTTCCCAGGGGTATACAAGGTTGGCTCTGTCTGACTGCTTGCTCTTCCTGCCGCGTTCCTACACTGAGCTTTGAACTTGTGCCTTGCTTTTTACCTTGAGTTGGTGTAAATCTTCACCTTGGTGATGTGCTCAGTGCTCCTTTGAGAGGCTTCTAGCAAGTGTGCTCCTACGGCGCCGTGTGTGTCCTCGGTGCTTTGTTCCAGTCCCTGGGACATTGAGAGCCCCACAGTGTGTGCAGCGGAGGGGGAAAGCTGAGATTTATCGTGGAGCCATGAGTTGGTGTTTTCCCAAAACAGGAGCTTTCTTTTTGTGGTATTCAGCAGGCTCCCTTTCTCACAGGAGCTGTGCCAGGAGATGGCATTGCTGTGCACCGACCACTCATCTCCATTGCAACAAGTCATTAGGAGGAGTGGAAAAACTGCAGTTTCAAAGTCCATTAGACTGAGTCAGGCTGACAGGAAACGAGTTCTCCTTCGTATCGCACGTCAAGGGCACTGCCATTAAAATACATGGTTGAGGAGGGTTGGTTTGTTGTTTTAATTCTTGCTGTTTAACAAGAACCTTGTGTTTACAAGTCCAGGTCAATCTGTAGGCTGAGGGGGAGCATCTCAATACTGAGAACTCTTCTTGCTTCTCCTTTTTCTTTTCTTTTTTTCTTTTCTTTCCCAAATTGAATCACAGACTGATTAGGTTCGAAAAGACTTTTGGGATCATGGAGTCCAACCGTCCCTGTCCTGTGCTGACCCAGATCCCTGAGCACCTCATCTCCCCAGCTGTTAAACACATGCAGGGCTGGGGACTCAGCCCCCTCCCTGGGCAGCCTGTGCCACAGCCCCACAACTCTGCCAGGGAAGATCTTTTCCCTCCCATCTGAGCTGACCCTGCCCTGGCACAGCTTGAGCCCATTGCCCCTTGTTCCATCTCCTGTCCCCTGGCTGAAGAGACCATCGCCCACCTCTCTGCACCCTCCTGGCAGGTCAGTGTAGGCAGTGAGAAGGTCTCCCCTCAGCCTCCTCTTCTCCAGGCTGAACACCCCCAGCTCCCTCAAATGCTCCTCAGAGGATTTGCCCTCCAGCCCCTTCCCCAGCCTGGTTGCCCTTCTCTGGACTCACTCCAGGACCTCCATGTCCTTCTTATAGTGAGGAGCCCAGAACTGGACCCAGCACTCAACGTGTGGCCTCCCCAGTGCCCAGCACAGGGGCACAATCACCTCCCCAGACCTGCTGGCCATGCTATTTCTAATACAATAATATCAGAAATAGAAGATGCTGTAAAATCCCTGCTCCTACTTGCACCACCTCCTGCCAGCATCTTACTCTTTAGTTTAAACATCTGCTTGGTTTCCTCAAAACACTTTCTTCCAAATATCCCTTAGGTGCAGTTTGCTTTTGCTCTGGTCTGTGTGCAAGGGTGAGTAGCACATGGTGTCCTCCAAGGGTTTCTGCAATGAGTTTAATCCCAGAAGATCATAAGCAGCCCTCCGGGGTAGGTGAAAGCCTGAGGAAAAGTACTCAATTAGCAGAAATGTAGTTTGGTGGGTTTTTTGTTTCCCAACTTTATAGCAGATTCTGTTATCTTGGAGAGAGCGAGTGCTGGAGCTCTGACTTCCACCTTCTGTAAGGTGAATTGATGTGCTAACAGGATATAGTGTTTGTTGGGGTGGAGAGGAGGGAATCAAAGCCTTTCTGGGTGTCCTAGAGTAGATGCAGTCTGAGGATCTGTGTATATGTAAGGACGGTAGTGAGACACTGGCACAGGGTGCCCAGAGAGGCTGTGGGAATTCCTGGCTCCCTGGCAGGGCTCAAGGCCGGGTTGGATGGAGCTTTGGGCACCCTGGGCTGGTGAGGGTGTCCCTGCCCATGGCAGGGGGTTGGAACTAGATGGTCCTTGAGGTCCTTTCCAACACAAAGCACTCTGTGATTCTGTGATTACATTGTAGTCACCCTCCATCCAAAAGCCCAGAGGTATCTGCTGAGGTTCCGGCTCCCCAGGGAATTGCTAGGTTTGTTTGAGAGCTGCTTGTTCTGTCGTGAGCTTGGGAAAAGGTTTAGGTTGGCTCATGGTGGTGGCTGAACTGTAGGAACCAGCTCCTTCAATTATGTCCCAAATGCTAAGCAGAGATGCACAGAAATGTAATTAGGAAGATGTAATGCTGGAAATTAATGAATTCCAGAGAACTTCCGTTTGCTGATGCTGCAAATGAGGTTAGATTCCCGTACCAGTGAGGCTTGGAGGGGCAGGAAAGGGAAGACAACAACTGTGAAGGGACATGGAGAGTGTTAGAAGAGTTTTCTCAAGGTACCCTTTCAGCCAGAAAGTGAGTACCTGTCATCCTTGACTGGATAATTTGGCCAAATTATGCTTCCTGATTAACTTCCCTGCGGAAACACCAGGTTTTAGGAGAGGAAGTGAACGCTGTGGTGGTTTTTCTTGGCTTTTCCCTTCACCCGATGATAGTGACTCCGTGGGATTTCGTTTGGGGTGATGGATAGCTAACGAAGGGACGGAATTGGCACCAGGACAGGTGGAAATACCCCTGGGAAGAATATGGATCTGCTTCTCTGAAAACTTAAGATCAATCAGCAGCCCTTGTGAGAGGGTTCTCTGGGCTTGCTGTTGCAGTTACCTTCATGGAGTAACTGTCACAAAGAGTGGAACTTAACAAACCCCCAGTGGAAACCAAACGAAGAAGCTCACGTCGGAAATACTCGAGGCCCTGATCTACAGGAGCTCAAAGCTGTGATGTAGACCTGGGCTGATGTGTGTTTGGCAAGTGCTGCTTGAGGTCTGTGGCTTGCTCTGCCAGGAAGGTGGAGATTGTCCCTCCTTTAGTGATTGAGGAGACGTGAAGGGCTCTTCACTGAGTTGGCTGCTGTTGTCTTATTTCTGGTGGGATTAGTGCTGGAGAGAAATATTTTGCTTTACTGTGGTAGTTGTTACTATGCAGAAGAAATCTCCTGCGATGCCAGCCTGGGAATCATTCTCTAGCAGGAGAATGTTAGAGCACCTGAGAGGTGCCTGTAGGAAAGCTTGGAAGAACTGTTCCTGAGCACATGGAGCGACAGGACAAGGGATGATGGTTTAAACCAGAACAGGGGAGATTTAGGTTGGGTGTCAGGAAAAAGCTCTTCACTCTGAGGGTGGTGGGTCACTGGCACAGGCTGCCCAGAGGGGTGGCGGAGGCCTCATAGCTGGAGACATCCAAGGTCAGGCTTGCTGGGGCTCTGAGTGCCCTGCTCTAGTGAAGATGTCCCTGCTCGCTGCAGGGGTGGGACTAGGTGGCCTCTGAAGGTTCCTTCCCACCCAATGCAGTCTGTAATTCTATGAAAATAGCTCCTGTTGTGCTGGTTGGTTTTGGCCTCAGTTACGTTGTAACGTAGAAAGACTTCAGTTCCAAAATGGAGAAGACATTCTAAGGTTCAGTGGATACAAGTGTCCTCCTTGAAACATATCTTTGGGTGTTGGTTTGTGGCTTTTGATTGTTTGTTTGTTTTGTTTGAGTGTGTTGGGTACCTGGGTTTTGGGTGTGGTTGGTTGGTTTTTTTTTAAATTAAAAATTGTTACTGAGCTGAGTCACAAGTTACCAACCTCAAAAACTGAGTCTTGAGCTCAGTGTCCTGTTCTGTTGTGCCCAGGACTGTGACTTGGGGAGACTGGACCACTCAAATGAAGTGTGGAAGAACAGCTTTAATTAGTGAAATGGCTTGTTTCACCTCTCCCTCCCCTTCCCCAAAGAGTGAAGAGTCTCCTACTCAAGCTGCCTAATGCAGTCCGTAAGAAGCATCAAAGTGTTGCTCCCCCTGTCCTTCTCAGAGCCCCGATGTGCGTGTGTAGATATATGTATTTACCTATTAAAAACCCCTATATGGCTGTGCTGGGCCTGCTCCAGCGTTCCTTTTATGCCTGGGATTTGCTCCTGTTTAATTCTGGAAGGAGTTGGGTTGGAAAGGGGTGCAGCATTATGCTGAACTCCCGATGTCCTCGGAGCTAAAAGCACTATCGATTTCATTTGCTATGAATGAAGCAGCTTAGATGTCTCTGGAAAATGAGGGGAGGAGGAATAGGGAGGAACAAATGAATGTTTCATGCCACATTTTTCAGTGCAGCAGTTTCCTGGCTGCTTTCTGCCTGGCTTCCTTCCTTCATATTGTGCTTGGTGCATGTTTGCTGCTGCAGGATTTGCAACACCTCACCTTGTCAGGCTGCACAAAGGCTGCTGCTGCTTCCTTTGGTCTCAGAACCACAGAGCTTTGGGAGTTGGAAGGGACCCCAAAAGATCCTCTAGTCCAACCGCTGCCAGGGCAGGGTGACCCAGACTGGATCCCACAGGAACACAGCCAGGTGGGTTTGGATGTCTCCAGAGAAGGAGACTCCACAGCCTCTCTGGGCAGCCTGTCCCAGGGCTCCCTCACCCTCACAGTGACAAAGTTCCTCCTGACATTCAGATGGAGCTTCCTGTCCTCCAGCTTGCACCCGCTGCCCCTTGTCTTGTCGCTGCCATCCCTGAATGTAAGTTGTAGGACACGTGTCATTTTATGTCAGTGGTGGGGAAGCGTTGCACAGTTGGGGGGGGGGCTGACTACATAGAAATCTGTTAAATTTAAAAAAAAAAACCTCTAACAAATATCTTCATTTAGAGTTGTAATGGGAGGAGTGTGGAGAACTGTTGCTTTCCCAGAACCAGTTCCAGACAGCACTGACCAGAGCTAATGTATGCATCATCACAGAGCTGCTCCTTTCTATTTTTGTGTTTCTTCATGCTTCCTGTTCTCTTTAACCCTTGCTCCCATCTTCTGACTTCCATAGCACATCAAAGCCTGTCTTCTGTCATGTCTCAGTGTGTGGGCTCATATTTTCTTACTAAAATTATCAAACCTTATGTGGATGAAACAATTTGGGTTTCAAGATCCATCTGCTTGAGCTACAGGATTTTGTGTGCTTAATATGGAGCTCCCCCCCCTTTGTTAGAAAACTGTACAGCTGGGGAAATATCGAGTACCCTTTGCTGTGAAATCCCAGTGTTGCACAGAGGAAGCCCTGAAGTTGTCCCAGCACTAAACTTTGTCCCTTCTGTGCCAATGTGATGGTGCATTAGAGGGATGTGTGTTACCTGTCACCTCCAAACCATGTGGTAGATGCTGGTATTTTCTGAACCCCCTTGAGAAAGTAAACCCTTGTGCTGCTGACCTGGAGCATTCACCCCTGTTTGGCAGTGTCTGCACCTCGCTGACCTGGAGCATCACCCCTGTTTGGCAGTGTCTGCACCACACTGACCTGGAGCATCACCCCTGTTTGGCGGTGTCTGCACCACACTGACCTGGAGCATCACCCCTGTTTGGCAGTGTCTGCACCTCGCTGACCTGCTCTGCTCTCCCCTGCGGCCGTGTTCCAACTCTCTCACTGTGCTCAGAAAGGCTTGTGGCTGCGCTGCTGATGTTGAGGGGTCAGAGCAGTCAGTCTGTATGGAAAAGGCTGGTGGCTGCGTGGGTGTTTATGGGGAGGTGGCCCCCTGTTAACACTGGTGGGAAACCCAGCCCTCCGCTGTTAAACGAGACCTGGTTAGGTCTTGAACTAACGCCGACCTAAATCCTTGTGATCAAACTAGCTCTGCTTTCCTGTCTTAAACACATTCCTTGCAGCTCTTAAAGTTCACTGGGGTGGGGGGGGGGAAGCCTGAGTAATAGGCAGCAAGGCACGGAGGTAGGGGAAAAACAGAGACACTGTAATGTGACACTTACATCAAGGGACCTTTTTGATACTTTATAAGATTAAGCCACCTGTGACAGCTATCTTCAAGAAGCCAAACTAGCGCTGCCCCCCCCACTCCATGTAGTCGTGCTTGAGCCCCGCAGTTCTTCACAGCTGCAGATTGCTCTCTAGGCCCTTTTATCACGGGGAAAAATTTGGGGTGGAGTGCTCAAAGCAGGGGTGTCTGTCTCTGTTTTGCGTTGGATTTTGGTGAGGGTGATGACACCCCGTCACTCTGTGCCAGCCCTGTCCCATGACGTGCCTTTCCTCCCATCCCTAGTCCTGCCAGCCTGCCCTGTCCAAGGGCTTTGCCTTCAGATGCTGTGTGAAGTGCCACCTTGGACTTCGGGTCTTACTCGAGCTTTGCACCTGGAGCATCGCTGTTCTAGCAGAGCTGTAGCTGCAGAGGTGTGTTGTAACACAGCAGCAAAGCCGACTTAGATGTCTTTTTAAACAAAACTGGCACCGCTGGCCAGCTCAGCAGAACTCTTCTGGAGCAGCTGCTTTTCTCAGTTTCCCTCTTGTGGGGGCTGGGGTTTTTTTCCCCTTTCTTTTTTGCTCCCCCCCTCAGCTCCTGCACTGCAACCCTGTAACTCCCCACCCCCTGTCCAGAGTCGTGTCCCCTTCCCGGTTGGTGATGCTGGGGTGGGAAGTGGGGGAATAAGACGCCTCCCCACGTGTCCGTGGGGTTCGCAGGACGCTGGCTTTGTTTCCCCATCGGCGTGGTTTCCCTCTCCTCACCCCAAAACCGGCGCTCGGCGGAGGGCGGCGGGACCCCAGGGCTGGGCGGGGAAACCCTCCCGAACCCCACGCGTGTTCGTTTCCCCCGGGGCACCGCAGCTCTGCCCCAGCCCTCCCTTCTCTCCCCCGCCGCGGCACGGTTTAAAGCCCGGGATGGGGCGGGTGGAACCTCCGGCCCGTTCCCGGTAGCGCCCGGGTGGGCTGTGGGGACGGGACAGGACAGCCGGCTGTCCCCGCCGTCCGCGGGGGCTGGAGCGGGCTCGGTGCCGGTCTTGACGTGCTCGTGTTTCAGCTTTAGCTTTGCCATCCCGGGAGCGAGGGAGGGGAGGAAGGAGGGGAAGAGGGAAGGGCTTGCCTGCTCGGCGCTGTCCCTTGCGAGCAGCCGCGGAGGGCGGGCTGTCTGCGGCAGCAGCCTGCCTGCGCCGGCGGGGAGGGACGCTTGGGAACCGCGGCGCTGGGAAGGGAGCGAGCACCGGGCTGTAAGTGATCCGCGGTCCTTTGGCCTCCGCGGCCCCAAGGGTGGGCTGTTGGTTGGCTGTGGCTTGGGTGGGGGTGTTTGGGGTTGGGGTTTTGGCTGGTGTTGCCCCTCCTCCCCCGCTCCCGTTGGTATTTGTTGATGGCAACCCCAGAACTTGCGCTGCCTAAGGAGCCCTGGAGATAAATAGCAGGGAGGGATAAACACAGCTTTCTTCTTTTTGTTATTAATTTCAGTAAAAATAGGAAGTCTGTTGTGTGGGTGAGCAGTGTCGGCCTGGCGAGCCCCCCGCCGCACCGCTCAGTCCGAGCGGTGGGTCTGTGCCATCCCCAGTGCCTGGGGGCAGGAGACCCAGGTGCTCTTGCTGCATCTTTGGAAGAGCAGCAGGGAAAGGGGGTTTGCCTCAGCTGTGCCGAGCCCTGCGTTTCCCCGTGGTCCTTGGGTGAGAGGGATCGCTGTGGTGACTGGGAAGATGCAGAGCAGTAATTCCTGTATCTTCTGTGAAGTCATACCCGAGATTTTTCCATTCGGTGCGATGGGAGGGGGCTGCTAGAGGATGTGGTTGGGCTTTATGATTCTTCTTTTTATATGAACGGTGGCTCAAGGGACAAAAAATGTCTTCGCTTCCCGAGATATTCTTCCTTTCTTTTCTCCTGGAGGAACCTGGATAGTAGACAAGCACGTTAAGTCCCAGGCTTCCCACTTGATTTCCCTCATGACACAGTCAAGCGATGCTGCCTGGCGTTGTGATGTGAAACGGTGTGAGGTGCTTTACTGAATGCCTTGCAGGCTTAGGGCTTCCTTGGCAGCAGTGTGCAGCTTCTGACTGTGCAGAAGCAGGGATGGAGCATGGAGAAAGGCCCTTGGGCGTGTCAGCTGTTCGAAATAGATTGTTTGATTAACTATCTTGCTTTTAGTTTCCTATCCTTTTCATCCGGGGGTGGGGGAAGGAATTACTGGGGATGTAAATTCATCTTCCCTAATTTAGCCTTGGTCATGTTGAACGAGCCAGCTTCTAAATTTGCCTTCTTAACCTTTGTGGTAGAGTGTGGAAGAGGGAAGATGCACCCTAAGAACATATTTAAACTACCATGAGTGGCTTTATATGGGTTTGTGTCTGTGAATTGCTCCTGTTGCCGTTTGCTTCTCTCATTCTTCTGCAAAATGGGCTTGAGATCTTTGTGGAGGTGTTACTGGAGGAGAAGTAGCGTGTAATAGCTGCTGGGAAATGTGTCCTGCGTCACTGTGTGTGTGGTGGTGTGCATCGTTCCTATTTCCAGGTCTGTGTGCTTCTGAAAGGGCAGAACCACACAAGGGTTGATGCC
Source organism: Zapornia atra (assembly GCA_013400835.1). NCBI lineage: Eukaryota > Metazoa > Chordata > Aves > Gruiformes > Rallidae > Zapornia > Zapornia atra. Next base: position 70,689 of record VZTU01022403.1, read on the forward strand.
CAGCGGTAATCATCGCTGGAGTTTAAAGGATAAACCAGTCAAGTCAGCACTGGTAGCCTAGGGCTTGGTCTGAAGGCCGCAGCGGTGGATAAAATGCACTCCACTGACCTGGGAGATTTTTAATTTTATATTGGATCGGCTCCCTAGCTTCCCATCTGGGTAATTAGTGACTCTGGATGTCTTGGTAATGATTCCTGAACTTATTTCGAAGCATTTAAAAATAGAAAACAATCATTTTACCTCTTTTATTTCACTACAACCCCATGAAAGCCAGGTGTGGTTTTATTTTAAATCTTGCTTACATTTTGTCAGACTGCCCCGTTGGCTTCCAGCAATCTGCCTACCCCAGCAGGCCATGGGTAATTCAGCAGCCCGGATACAGCCCTTGGCTTGTTCCTTCAGTCTGCGCATTGAGCGATGCTGATACAGCCAATAAATTACCCCTTCCAATGCTGCTTGGGTGTTCTCAGTGTAATGAGACCCCTCCTATGCCTGCTACATCTGTAGCTCTAAAGAAATAAGAAAAGACTCTTGTTTAGTGAGTGATGTTCTTTCCCACCGAGTGATTTACTCTGGTACCTCGTGTGGGTTGGAACAGCCCAAAAGAGCAGAATGTTTTGGTTATTTCCCCCTGCTCCCTTGCACTCCAGCAGCTTAAATCAAGGGTGGCTTTGCTGAAATCTGTAGTAATTTGAATGCAGGACCAGGGTCAGGTTAATCCATTTCCGAGGCAGCCGGAGTGGGCCCAGTGTCTTAAGTCTTTCTGAATTGTGATTTGGTGAAAGTTTTGAATGTAAATCATGACAGGTCTGTAACTGGTAAAGGAGGAGGTGACTGCCAGACCATAATGCTTTGGAGGAATAAATGCCAGGTAGAAGTTCACTAAATTTTTGTATTATTTTGTACCTTTAGTGTCATGCTGCAGACTCTTCTGTAAACTCTGTATCTGGGGCTCTCTGGTTGGTGTTGCTTAGGCACAGAGCATAGGCAGATAGCTTGTGTAGTAAACAAAGCAGCAGATTTAAGTTAATGCTAATGTGTTTGCAGTGGGAGCCAGCAGCTTTTCAGGGTTATTATAACACGCTGGGCACCCAGCCCATCTATCTAAGTGTCTGAAGGAGACAAAAGTTATGGATTGACTCATTGTACAGATCAGCTCATCTGAAAGTCAGATTCTGCTGTTTATTGCCATCAGTAATTTAGTTGTATTAAGTACGGCTGAGGACGGGTGGCAGCGTGGCCAGAATATTAATATATGAGATTTCTGAGGTCCCAGGAGCCCTTCTTGGTGTTGCCGCAGGTTTCTTGTGTGACCTGGGGAAAGTCAGTGTGTGTTTTGATAAAACAGGGTCGATGCTGCTTCCCCCTCCTTTCGGAGGGCGCTGTGAAGGTCAGCGTGCTGCAACCACTTATGAGGGGGCTGTGTGAAGATAGTATCCAGCAGAGGATGCTATCCCGTGCCCTGCGTGTAACTAGATAAGACGTGCTCTGTACATCTGTCCTACAGTTGTACTTTGTAGTATAATATCCATACATGGAAGCACAGCTGAAGGGGTAAAGTGTTTAATTTTGGCAATAAATCTCGAATGTCGATTTGGGGCAACTGTGAGAAGAGCTTTAGTTCCTCATCAATTACAAACTGGTGTTGGGTGAGTTGAGCGAGACGTTGAATCTTCTTGTGCCTTAACCCGGACGAGATAAGGCGGGCTCTGGTGAGGACTTGCGTGTGTTGTTCTTATGCATGCAAGTGACTGCTGCTGTTGTAATCTAAAATTATTTAGGCATTTCTGTTTTGGAAGGTTTGACTCCTGTCCCGTTCTTCGGGAGTGCTGGACCGAGCAGAAAGAGCTGGGTTTTCTTGAGCCATGTAAACAAAATAAATATTCACATATATATTCAAATTAATACCAAGTAGCATTTTTAAACTTCGTAACCTCAGCCCTTCCTCAAGAGAACACGCTGATGAGAGAGATGCCCTACAGACCTAGGCTGTCTGCTTGGAAGCACTGTATTAGTGTTTCCACTGAACAACTTCACTAAGGCTGGTTAATTACACAGCAAGGCAAGTTCTTAAACTCCCTGTAACAACTTTAATTATAACTTAGGCCGCCTAAATGGGTCATGCTGCACAGCCATTAGGTATGGACTGTTTTAGATAATAAAAAAAAAATTGTCTCCCTACCATCTTATTATAAATGGCTGTAGAGTTTTATCGCCGCACACAACACGTACCAGTGCTGTCAGTGTGATTGCCTTGCTTCTATTTAATCTGTTGCTTTTCAACCTGTGTTGCTGCTTCTGTCGCAAAGCTCATCAACACTGGCTGTGTGCTGCTGCAGAGGGGAGCCTTGGTCGTGGGGTGTGAAGGTGTGAGCAGGAGGTGGGATGACTGTGGTCTGTCTGTCCAGCTGGCAGCAGTGCTGAGTGTTCCCAGCCTCCCTCAGTGGTGCTGCCTATTTGGTGTCTTCCTCTCCTCCCAGGCATCAACTCCATCTCCTGTCACCCTGGTCTGCTCTTATTGTCATCCAGAATGAACTTATTTTATGCTAGTTTCTGTATGAAAGCATATCACAGACTCAACAGGATCGTAGGGGTGGGAAGGGACCCCCAGAGCCCATGGGGTCCAGTCCCCTGCCAAAGCAGGGTCCCTAGGACAGGGCACACAGGTCGGTTTCCAGACGGGGCTGGAATCTCTCCAGAGAAGGAGACTCCACACCCCCTGGGCAGCCTGTCCCAGGGCTCCCTCACCCTCACTGGGAAGAAGTTCTTCCCCAGGTTGGTGCGGAACTTCCCACAAAACTCTGAAATCTTGAAAAACCTCAGTTACTGAGATGGCTATTTTGAGTCTCAAGCTGTTTTTCATGTGCTAAGAAAAAGTGTAAGTCCCTTGGGTTTATTTTGATGTGTGGTACTGATTCAGTGCATGCTGCTAAAAACAGCTGAGCTCTATTGTGATTTTTATTTTCTAACTCAGCGCAGGTTTGAGGTTGCAATAGCCCTGTTCAAGCTCTTGAGATTCGTGGATGGCAGTGTAATTTTTTTCTACTTGCTGGAGAAACATCTCCTCTAGCTGTTTTTCCTCCTGCTATTTAAAGCTCTGGAGAGAGAACTTAATGCTGTTTTCTTCTTGGTGGTGTGTGGGGTTTGGTGGGGTTTTTTCCCCCTTTTCTTTTGTTCTGGGAAAAGGTGTAGGGCAGTGGGGAGATTTTTAACATATGCAGATTACTTAAATGAGTTATGGTTTACAAGTATAATCTACATAGAGGGAAGCTGCAAAATTGGCTGGAAGGAATTTTGTGCCTTATACAGAAACTATAGCATTCAGGAAGTTCCTAATATTGAATAGAAGGGACTGATTTATAAGAGCTCCTACTTGCGTCTGTTTCTTGAAGCAGAAAGTTGATGACTACTGGAAATAAGTATCAATATTTAACAAGATGAATTGATTCAGAGTTGGTCTATAAGCAGAGAAATCAACGTTTTGATTTGAGTTGAAGCAAACATGGCAGTTCCTTTTCATGGCTTTAAAGAAAGGGATAGGGACTTAAAATCAGCTGCTGCTGGCTGCTCTGCGTGCTCCCTTGTTGTCACCTGCTGTGACGGAATGGAGTATGCTGTATGGCACCGCCGTGCTGCAGGGACCAGTGTAGGCTGCATGCCTGGGAAGAAAGATGTTGGTTAGAATGCCTTCTAGGATGCTCCTCGGCTTTTATAGATGCACTGCTTTTGATTCACAGAGATAGCTGAAATCTTTATAAATTAAATTAAATCCATTAATTGTAGTGCTTCTCGCACTGGGGAGACTTGTTTCAGGAAGTCTTCTTCACTGGCTCCCTCGTGTTGTTCTTCCCTTGCCCTCAGTGCTCCCAGGTATCGCTTCCCTGTAGTTAGCATAGTGCGTTGTTTGGAGACATTGCTGAGGGAAGATCAAGTACTTCAGCATTTGTTGGTTTTTTTTTTTTCTTTTTCCCCTCATAAAATGGATTTTAACCGATTGGAAGGCAATAGATGGAGCGCATGTACTGCTGAAATGAAATTATTGTGTACTGTGGAACAAATTATTTAATTTGGAAAAAGAGGGGGTTTATGTGTTCTGTTTCTGGGGTGCTTTCTGTTGTTTTTTCTGGGAGGTGAAAAGCGTTGAGCTTAGTGTTCCATAATAACGTCTGGCAATGCTGTGCGAGCACTTAAAAGAACAAGGTTTCTATTTCTAGTCTTGGAAATGACTCACTAATAATGTAGAGCTGCAGCTACTGGAATTCCTGTGGCATAGCGTGTGCCACTGCAGGAGATGTCCCCTTTTGTCATGGGGGAGACAAAAATCTCCTGTCTTCTCTGCTGTGATGTTGGCACAGCTCTGTGCCTTGAGGGAGCATAAGGAGTGATCCCCTCCTAAATTGCCCCCTAGTCTCCCTTCTCTCAGTCAGTCACAACGATGCTTGGGATATGGAGGCCGAGGGCTGCCCTGCATTGGGGGGTGTGTGTGCAGTGCAGGAACAACTGCACAGACCATCCTCCTCTCCCTTGCTGCCTCCTGTCATTCCAAGAGGTATTGGGTTCTCGTGGCAAGGTTTTGGNTCGTGGCAAGGTTTTGGTAGTGGGGGTGGCCCCTCTTCCCCGCCCCCCGTGTCTGGTAGAACCGATGCAGCTGGCTCCAAGGCAGAGCCACTGCTGGCCAAGGCTGAGCCTGGCAGTGGCAGCATCTCGGTGGGGATGACAGTTACAAAAGGGGAAGGCCATGAGGACGATCAGAGGGGCTGGAGCACCTCTTATGTGAAGACAGGCTGAGAGACTTGGGGTTGATCGGCCTGGAGAAGAGAAGGCTAGTGGGAGATCTTACAGTGGGCTTCAGGGCCTGAAGGGGATGTAGGGAAGCTGGGGAGGGACTTTTTAGAAGAGCCTAGAGTGACAGGATGAGGGGGGATGGTTTTAAATTAGAAGGGAGGAGATTTAGATTGGGTATTACGAAGAAATTCTTCACTGTGAGGGTGGTGAGGCCCTGGCACAGGGTGCCCAGGGAGGTGGTGGCTGCCCCCTCCCTGGAGGTCTTCAAGGCCGGGTTGGATGGGGTCTTGAGCAGCCTGGGCTGGTGAGAGGTGTCCAAGGGTTTTATCTTACTTCTCTTGGGTTTTTCTCTCATCAAAGGGGAGGGAAAACTCTCCATCAAAATATTTGATATGTCTTTTCTCTACTTCATCTGTTTGAACTCAGTGATAGGTGCAGCTTTATACTTGCTTAATTTCTACAAATATTTATCCTGTGTGAGAGTGGTGGCTGCAGGGCTGTAGATCCAAGGACAGCTGTCATGTTACCGAAACCCTTCCTCAGCTGGCTTGAGTGAAATGCACTCCATTGCCTATTAATGCAAGCTATTATAATGGCTATAAAAGAAAAACAAGCAGTGAAGAGGTGATAGGCACTTGAGGCCCTTCCGCCCAAAGGAAGAGGAAGATGTGTGAGCTGGGCAGCGAAGCTTCCAGCGCATTAGGTCAGTGACTGGAGCTACCCTCTGCTCTCATGGGGGCCAGAACGTTTCAGACTAAATGCATTTCCTTAAAAACCTGCCACTTTCAGTGTCTGTCTGGATTCAGATGGAAGGTTGTGTTTGTGGGTTTGGGTTTTTTGGTTGGGTTTTTTTTTTTTTTTGAAGTCTGGGATGCTCTGGCCTTGATGAAGGGAAAAATCTCTCAGCCGTGATTCTCTTGACCTCCCTGTATTTAATGGAAGCAAAACTTGATTGCCTCAGTGCAGAGCTTTTGTCTAAAGGGTTTTAGCGTCTGGTCAGTCCTCTGCTTGTCATGCTACTTGTCTTGTGGCTGAGACCATCTTGTCTGTGTCCTATACCTTAGGCTGCAGCCGAAGCAAAGGGATGGCTGCACGACACGTATCCAGGTATCCATGGAAGGCTGTCTTGGGTTTTTTAATCATGTGGTTAATTATCTCTGGCAGCACATAACTACCTTCACCGTTTCCCTGGCTAGCTAATGCTGGGGTTGTGTTCAAAAAGGCATCTTGAGAAGGCTTTTTCACAGCAGAGGTGAGAGGTAAAATACATTCGGACAATCCAATGACAAAATCCGATGGAAAAGACGACAGCTTAGGAGCATGTGCTAACTAACCCCAAGAATTACTTTTTTTTTTTAATATTTACAAATTATTTTTGTTGAGAAAAAAAATAGTGGCTTCTGTGTCTATTTCTCTCCCTTGCTGTGCTGGTGTGCTTGTTATTTGGCTTTGAGCTGTTCCATGAGTACAAACCATGAGAATATTCTTTGATGCAGGGGAATCTTTAGCCCTTCTTCAGAGCAAGGGAAACACAAACCATCTGTATCCCACAGTGGTTTTATATTTTAGCTACTGCTTCCTTATTTCCTTGTGTAGGGACCACTGAAGTCTGGAATCTCTAAAGCTTTATGGGAAGCCTTTGACACCTAGAAAAAGCCTTGAATGAGATGAAGGGAGGTTGATGCTACAATCTTGACTGCTGGCTATGATTGACTGCCAGCTGAACACGAGCCAGCAGTGTGCCTAGGTGGCCAAGAAGGCTGACAGCATCCTGGCTTGTCAGGAATGGTGTGACCAGTAGGTCTGGGGAGGGGATTGTGCCCCTGTACTGGGCACTGGGAAGGCTGCACCTCGAGTGCTGGGTCCAGTTCTGGGCCCTCACTCCAAGAAGGACATGGAGGTCCTGGAACGTGTCCAGAGAAGGGCAACCAGGCTGGGGAAGGGGCTGGAGGGCAAATCCTGTGAGGAGCAGCTGAGGGAGATGGGGGTGTTGAGCCTGGAGAAGAGGAGGCTGAGGGGAGACCTTGGGGGCAGGCTTTCTGCTAATATATTTGACAGTGGGAAGCTACAGATAAGGCTGTAAGCCACCTGGGTGGATTTATATTTGGGTAATATCTCTTTGATTTGCTCTTGGACAGCCCAAGATTTGTGATCACTTTCAAATCGATTTGTGTGTTTCGATGTGGTTTGTGCTGCATTAGTACTCCAGGGCCTGTGGTGACTTTGAATATCTTTTAAGAAGTATTTTGGAGTAGTAATGTCCTGAATGGCCTGGGAATGCTCCTTGTCAGGGCAGAGTTGCCTGGATATCCCCAGTGGTGTTCAGAGGTGCAGAGGTACCACGTGGCAGAACAGTAAGAGACTTGAAGAGAACAACACTGGATACCCCAATGCCTACGCAGTAAATACTTCTACTGGGCTTGTAGAGGCTGAACAAAGAGGAGAGGACATGGGGAGAGGCATACCTCTTGATAGACAAGCTGATAGATGTAAACTACGTGAGCTTTGTCCCCTTGTCCCATCCTCTGCGAGGAATTTGAGGTGAACATACTGACGTGGAAAGAGCCAGCTTCTGTCTCGGATGCTGTGATGATGAACTTCTGTCCTGTAGAACTGTTGTAGAACACAACTCTTCTGAATTTAGAATTTATTTTTGGAGCGTTTAGAGTTCAGTTTCAGGCTCCCAACATTAAAACAAAACCATTAAGGTCCAAGTGCCTGATAAATTTAAAACTCTGCTTACTTGTTTTATGAAGGGCTAAAAAAACCCCCCAAACAGTAGTAGAAGAGATGCAGGGAGAAATGTGTGTCTGTATCTACTGAGGGCTGATGGGTGAGACTAAGGGGTCTTTTTTGTGACCAAAACCCACGTGTCTTTGCTCTTCAGCAGTTGATTAAGTGTGGAGGAGACCCATAGGAATGTTCCATTATGTTTCCATAAAAGTAAGAGCTAATCTTCCACACTGACTCTTCAGTAACTGGTTACCGAGTTGCCCCTTTCTCTGTAACTGTCTTGGATGCTTGCAACCATTCCCAAGTCCTTTGGGAAGGAATGCCGTAGCTTCACAGAACCGAAGATCTGCTAGTTGGTAACCAATCTGAACTTTCCAGTTTTGTGGGAATATCCTTGACCAATCCTAATGAAGGTTTCTTCTCAGTGAATGCTAAACAGTGTTTAAGAAAGATGCTTTTTAAAGTCTAAAAGCGTGGCTGTTGTTTGAGGGGCGAGATTAGAGTTTCTCCGCATTAATCGCGGAGGGGGCGAGAAGGGGTGTAGGTGTGTTCATTCTGTGTGTGGGTTTGCACGGCCACCTGAGGCAAATGGCTGTGTGTGGAGGGAAGCCTGTGGGAGCTGTGGAACCCCGGAGTGCTGGGAAAGGAATTGGGCACTGTTTTGGCAGTAGTGTTTATCGATAGGCTCCAGCAGCCTTTCAGGTGCTTCTGGTAGCTCCTGTCCTTGAGAAGGACGTACAAATGTGTGTGTTGAGACGGGCTTTTCAGGAGTGTGTCCTGCTGCCTCTGTGGCTGCCTGGAATCCATCACGGGGTTTTGGGATTGGAATGGGAATGACATGTGGGGACTTCAGAATGAAACTCCTGTAAGCTGTTGTTTCCTTCCTGGGCATCAGGACTTAATACACAAAGAAAAATCGTGTTTCTTTTAAATGGAAATTAATACTGTGATTAAGAAGATAATTGAGGCATTTAAGGAAAAGATGCGTCCAAGGAGACAGATGAACAATCTTTCTTGTGCTTCTTTGGAGTGTTTAAAGATAAGATTTGATTATTTGGGTGGGCTTTTGTGCCTACAGGGATCAGAAGTTTCACTTCTGAAACGCTGAGGAAACTGGCTGGTTCTGAAGTCCCAGCTGACTCTAAAGTCCCGTTTGTTTTCACAGCGCTGAAAAAACACATCAAGGGAACCGACAAGTAAATATTGGGGAATGGGTTGGAGAGGAATAGTCTCCCTTCCCAAGTTGGAAAAAAATCTATTCTGCATTTCTGTGTTGCCAGTTAGGCACTGTTAATGTTGACCTAAGAGGAGATTCATTAAGCTTTAGTCTGTGTGGGTACTCAAGATATCTTCTCTTTTTTTGATGTGAAGTCCTTCCTACCAGGCCTGGTTTGCTCTCTGTCTCCATTCACACTGCTTTCCTCTGGGAGCTCCCCAGAGGCTGGCCCTGGGTTCTGGCTGCCCTTCTGAAGAGGCTTCTGAAATTCTGGTGTCAAGCCTACGAAACCTGACTCGCTTGCCAGTATTTCAGTTACCAACAGGAGGAAAATAAAAAGCATCTTGTATGCAGAGGAGGGACATGGCTGTGGTAGCTATTCTTCTGTGGTAGCTGATTCTGCCCCTCTGCTCTGGGGAGACCCCCACCTGGAGTGCTGGGTCCAGCTTTGGAGCCCTCAGCACAAGGATATGGAGCTGTTGGGGCGGGGAGGCCACAAAAATAATCAGAGGGCTGGAGCAGCTCTGCTGTGAAGCCAGGCTGGGAAAGCTGGGGTGGTTCAGCCTGGAGAAGAGAAGGCTCTGGGGGAACCTTGTAGCCCCTTCCAGTCCCTGAGAGGTGCCTGTAGGAAAGCTGGGGAAGAACTGTTCCTGAGGACATAGAGAGACAGGACGAGGGGTGATGGTTTCAGCTGGAAAAGGGGAGATTTAGGTTGGGTGTCAGGAAAAAGCTCTTCACTCTGAGGGTGGTGGGTCACTGGCACAGGCTGCCCAGAGAGGTGGTGGAGGCCCCATCCCTGGAGACATCCAAGGTCAGGCTTGCTGGGGCTCTGAGTGACCTGCTCTAGTGAAGATGTCCCTGCTCGCTGCAGGGGTGGGACTACATGGCCTCTAAAGGTCCTTTCCAACTGTATACGTTCTGTGATTCCTATTACCTTACTGATACTATTCCTGCACTTACTGCTGCTCCTGTCCCACATCTCAATCGCTGTGCTGGTCTGTAAGATGCTCCGAGATGAGCCTGCTGCATTTTTTGGTATTGATGCCAGTTTACTGATGATGTAAAACATCTGGAAGAAGTTTGGCTTTAATTGTTCTCCCTAGTAGGCTGGCTTCTAGTCTTCTAGAAGAAAGCTGCCTTTCAGAAGCAGGAAAGTTCATTAATAATGTAAGAACCTCTTAAATTTTTATCAAGTTGAAAAAGAATTAAAGGCTTATGAGCAAGTATTGGTTTATCCTGTGGCAGAAGTGATGTCTGTCACTCAAATACCAGTTCATCCAGCCAAGCCATGAAAACTAATACTGGTTACAATAGTGTTGTTTTAATATTGTCTCCTAGGTAAACATGAACTGCTTTCATTGTATGGGCCAGTTGTTACCTGCACTTCAAAATTCACCTATAATAAATTGTCGCAATTTTCATATGCAGCAAAACACTGTAATGTGCAGAACATCAGTGTGGAACAACCAAAAGCTCTCTTGTCTGCCTTACACCCTGCAATTGCTGAGCATGAGGGTGTTCTCACAAATGGGGAATTGGTGTTCAGTCTGAAGGCGCTGGGAGTATTTGCTGAGTATCCTAAATGTAGTGGTTCATACGCTTTGGTAATCATAGAAAGCTGCTTAATTAAAACAGGACGGTGATGCAGGGGGGGTTGCATCTGTGGCTTCCTGAGCGGTGGTGAAAGGGTTTCGCTCGCTTCAGCAGTGACTGACAGACCACAGGTAGTACTCTGTGGTGATGTTATCGGGGAGGGGATCAGGCTGTCACCCTCTGCCTTGGTGGCTGTGCCGCCGCAGCCAGAGGCACAAGTGGCGCTGTGCGGCATACTGTGGTGACGGTGTCACACGAGCACGCACACATCCGATTTCCCTGGTTCCTAAGCCAATCCAAAGCGAAAAATAAAAAATACAGGTTTAGGTGGCGTTCTGGCCATCTGGGTTTAATTAAATGGCAAGGCATATCTGACCTGGTGCTGACATTTCTTCTGGAATTCTGTATTTCCAGCTGGGAGTGAAGAACGAACCTACAGCAGTTGTTGAGCCTGAGGTGTTAAACATGAGCGCTGTTTCGGTGGCCCTGGGTGCAGAAGTCAAACGGTCTGCAGGTGCAGTGAGGTTCCAAACACTTCAGTGCTGTATCGAGGCTTTAGGACAGACTTTTAAACACGTGTTTTTTGAGAGGGGCTTGGGAAGGGTTGCACAGAGGCAGAACACAATGCCCAGAGCACTCAAAGGTGATGTTCCCATATGGAATGTGTGCCGCTCAAGGCAGCTGTCCACACAGCTGCATGTCCATCAGTGCCCGTAACACTTGTATCTCCTGGATTAAGGGCTAGATTAAGTCTGGGTGGATATTGGCTGTCTGTAGGTTGTCAAGATAGGGAAAAAAAGTTACAAGTCTTTAATAAATGCCGTCCTGCTTATGGCCTGATGCTGGGAGGGTAAGGGTTATCCTCCAAGGGGATCAGAATATCCTGTACCTCTCCCTGCCTTAGCAGGAGTTGAGGACACACCACACCTTTCAGAAAGCCGAGCCATTGTTCCAGTGGCACTCTAATTAGTGGAAAAAAAAGCAAATGGGAAATTCCTTTAGCACAGTGGGAGTGAATGTGGAAACGCTTCACGCAGGGCTGGACTCCAATTCATTAATGTACTGCAGGCAGCTTCCAACGTAGGGATGCCAAAAACCGGACCGGGATGTGCCAAAGGACCAGCTATACCAGCACACTCATACAAAATCCAGGCGCCTCTCTCTGACCTCTGGCAGCCAGCTAATTCAACCTTGGGAAGATTTAAGCTGCCGGTAAAGCGATGCAGGAGAGCATCAGGGCAGCGAGGGCAGTGTCCGCTCCCTTGCTAACTGAACAGATTTGGTTTGCTGTGCTCCCTCTGACGCAGATGCAAACCCCTGAATCTGCACCTGAGATGAGATAATCTTCACATAGAATGATGTCTTTTAACTTGGGTACCTTGTTTTTCAAGTTTTGTATAATTCACAGAGAAGCTGTGGTTTTACTCTTCCCCTGCTCCTAATTCGTAACAGGTCAGAACCACCATTTGACTTGCCAAATCATGAGTTGTGGGGCTCCTTCCTCTTGCACCAGCATTCTCTTAATGAGGTGGGACTTGCCCCCACCAGAGCAGGTTTGCTGGGGGCTTGTGACTCCATGGGGCCCAGGCTGCTCCCTGAGGGACTGAGAGACACTCTGTGGTTCTATGGCTGCTCCACAGCGGGGACCCACACCAGGGCAGCTGGGGAAGGGGCTGAAGACCCCTGGGAAAAGACTCCCCTTGGAGCAGCTGGTGGAGGACTGTCTGCTGTGGGTGGGACCCCACGGTGCAGCAGGGGAAGGGGGTGAGGAATGGCCCCCACCCCAGCTAAGAAGGAAACCAACTGGTGAGGGACTGACCAAACTCCCATTCCCCCAGTCCCTGCCCCTCCCTGTGCCACACTGGGGGGAGAAGGGAGAGAAATCCTGGATAAAGTTGGGTCTGGGAAGGAGGGAGGGGTAGGGGGTGCTTTAAGGGCTGGTGGCACTTCTCATTCCCTGGCTCTGGTGTCACTGGGGCTGCAGTGCCATCAGTCAGAGAGTGTCTGTCCTTTATCCCGTGCTGAGTCTGTCCTGCCCGTGAGGCTGATTGGGGAATGGTCTCTCCCTGCCCTTATCTCCACTCCTGAGCCTCTCAGCATCTATTGTCTCCCCTGCCCAGCTGAGCAGGGCAGTGACAGAGCAGCTTGAGGTGGGAGGGGCTGCCCTGCAGCCCAGGTCAAACCACCACACTTCTGAACTTGAGTCGCTGGTGTGAATAACCTTGAATGACTCACTCATCCAAAGGGATACAGAGAGTAGGAAATATTGTCCTGATGGCTTTGTAAAATGATGAAGACTTTCATTTGTGTGGTGGGGTGTTGGCCTTTTTTTTTTCTTCTTCAACGTGGTCTCTAGAATATCAGCTAGCAGAGGTATAAGAGATATTGTTACAACTTAGTAAGAAATTTGAAGTCCTAATAGAATATTTGGAGGCTTATCTCTGCAATTTGGGGTCTCTGATCTATTCTGACTAAATTTTTGAGATTGAATGTGACCAGATATCAGATGATGCTTATTCTGGAAATAAAGAGAAGTAGCAGAGGAGAACAGAAGGTGTCCTTCTCTTGGTAACGGTGCAAGAGGCACAGGGAGGTTCACTTTGATGTCCTCAAAATTGTGTCGGTGGTGCTGTCAGCTGGCAGCAGCATGCTGTTGCTCACTTAAGAAATGGTTATTTTCTCTCTTGAACGCAATGAAAATATTCTCTGGCGTTCGTTTTCTTCTCCACTTGAGATTCCCCCTTGTGCATTCAGAAAGATACACTGCTGCTCCCTGCCCAGACTCCCAGAGAGACAAATCCAGCTTTTGTTCCCCCGAATTCTTTCGGCCTGGCACCGAGGAGGCTAGTGGCCTCCTCTGATTACATCTGCTGCCCTGCCGTGCAACATGACGAATGCTTTTTGGGTCGGGGTTGAATGGTAAAAGCTTTCTGCTTACAGGAAAAACAGTTGTCAGCTGTCAGTGTTGGGGGACCAAACACTCATTGTGCGAGAACCAGCAGACAAAAACCCCTGTGAGGCGTACAGCAGATCAAATGGAAAACCTGCTTAGGGTACAGCCAGTTCTGTTAAAGGCTTGGAGCGTATTTTTATCGAGACTTGTTTAACAACAGAGGGGAGAACATCTGCCAGCTATTCTTAATGGGGAAAAATACTGTCTTTTGCTCCTAAGAAAGCCTGGGAATTGCAAAATTACACGATGCTGTAGCTTTTTCAAGATGGGAGGTTTGGAGTTCTGAATCTGTTTTGCTTGCAAAGCTTTTGCCATAGTATTTTTGGCAAACCAAATAAGGCTTAGAAGAAAGAAGCTGTGTGAGGAGCCCTGGAGGAAGCTGTTTGTCTGCAGGGTTGTGGCTCTACCTCAGAAATTAAGATAAAAGTGGGGAATGGGGTTGGAAATGATACCTGGGTGTTTGGAGTGACCCTGGTTATTCAGTTTCTTGTTTCCAAGGCTTATCTGAACTGAAGGGCTGTTTTTCTGGGTAATGCAAAAATATTTGGCTCTCCAGTGTGATTAGCACTTAGTCACACATTACTGCTACTTCTGAAGCCCTGCTGCAGCAGTTAGTGGTACCACTGGCAAATTAAAGGTCTCTGGGAATATTTCTTACTCTTCCAGAACTCTGTCCCAGATCTTTCTGTGTTGTTTACCTCTCTGGCTGAAGAAAGCAGCACAGAGAGTGAGTTTGTTACAGGACACAGGACAAATCTGGATGTCTGTGAGTTATGTTCCCATGCATGGTCTCTTCTCTGCTCCTTGGTCTCTTTGAATAGATTAAAAAAGGAGCAAATACTACCTTAGCTTCTTGTGTAAAGATAGGTAGCTTTTGGATTTGAGCTGGTTTTGAGCTGTTTAATCTGGAAAGTTACAGGACAGATTCACGCTTAGTGTTACGCCACATCCATGCTTAATCCCAAAGCAGACGGGGTTGAGCTGGGCATCTGAATCTCCTCCTTCCTGCAGAAAGTCCCACACGTGGTACAGTCTGTGATGACATTTCTTTTTGGGACTATTGTTCTTAGAAGTTATTAAATTAATCTTTGTTTTTTTCAGTTGACTATAATCAAAGTCCAAATAGATCAACTTCCAATGGACGCTTCTGTTTGAAACCCAAGTCAGACAGAAAATACCTCCCCGGATCTCAGATTCAGAGATTTCCTCTCTGGAAGGTGGGGAGGGAAGTGGGGAGCAGTGATTTATGGCCATCTCTCTGACTTTACCTTTCCAAAACAAGCCCCAGGAATTACCTGTGTTAATTGCTGTGCTGACCACTCTGTACAGTCCGACTGCGGGCATGTCTCCTTTGCCCTTTACAGGCAGACCTGCCCGCTCACGCTGTTTTCTGGCATCGGCCAGCTCTGACCCGCAGCCATAACGTGTGAGGTGATGTCATCCCACTTACTGACAGCATTGGGGTCACCTAATAACATTGTTGGGGCTTTCGGGGTGGCGTGTGGGAGCGTGATGTGGATGCACCAAGGCCAGGGGAGGCCAGGAGAGTGTGGCAGATGCTCTGTGCCTTTGAACATGACAGTTAATTGGCAGGGTGTCTAAGGGTGAATGAGGACTGTGTTCTCTGGAAGGCCAAGTTTAAGAAGGAAAACATGTAGCCTTTACTCAGCTAGGTTTGAAGGGGTGGCTTTGAGTGTTTTCTGAACCATGGTGGGTTTCAGGGTGAAAGATGAAGGTGTGTTACTGCCGCTAACTCATTTCTTCCTGTTTGTCTCTGTTCTTCCTGCTCATCTCTGCCTTAGGAAGAGTTTTCATCCCTTTTATGTTCCAGGAGGGGTACGGAATGAAAGGGGTGCTGCAAGGTTTAATCTGAATTTCTTCCCTGTTTTTTCATTCTTCTCATTATCAAAGGAAATAGAGTTGTGAGTGCCCCCTCATGCTTTTTTTTTTAAACTTGCACAGTAAAAAGAAAAAAAATTAGATGGTATTCAAAGGGAAAAGACTGTAATGGTGGTGATTAAAAATAAATAAAAATAATTGTAATCTCTGTTTTGCCCTATGGCACTTGCCCTTTACTCCTTGCCAGACTGTAAGGAAACTTTCCTTCACGAGGCTCTTCCTGACTAACAAGGAAATGGTGACCTGAAGGTCATTAAGTGGCTTAATCCTCAAATTGCCTCGTGGAGCCCTCCTCCAGGCTGTATTTTTATAGTATGCTGACAGCTCAGTGACCAGTGAAAGAATTGAGATACCTGTGCCTGCCAGCAGGGAAAGTCCTGTCTGGTCCTGGATATAGTGAGGACGTCACTACAATGACTGGTATTCCTTCCTCCTCAGCCAGAGCTTCGTGGCTTTATGGTCAGTTTATTTTACATTAAAGCTGTTGAGGAATTAGTAGACCTCCCAGCGTTGAGAGTGGAAGTGTATAACTGGCAGAAATTACTATTGTATTTCATTGCCCCCTTTGTTTTGTGGGGTGTCATCCATCCCTACTCCCCAACAGTCTCTTGTCATGGAGCCTGCAGTAACTTGCAGTCTAGCAAAATACAATTTTTTTTCCCAAGCTACTTTTTTTTCTGCTGCTTCTTTTTTTTAATAAATAGAGCAGCATCTTAATTTTAATTAAATAAAAGACTGCTAGCTAAAGCCTCTTGAGCACGTACCATAAAAAGCAGGAAGGAAGCCAAATGGAAAGGACTGCTGAGATCATTTCATCTTGGAAGTAGGGGCCCCAACTGCGTGTCCTTCAGCTTAATTTCCCAAACCATTTATTGAAGTCCAAAGCTACATTGGCACCCAGTCAGTGTCATAACAAGCCCTGCTGTCGTTGTAGGGTTTGGGGGTCCCTTGTGGTACCATGAGCACAGTCATTGGAGGACATGTGTCCTTAGAGAGCCACCCAGAAAATCTTCTTGGGTCATAGTCAGAACAAGTTAATGCTATGAACTGATTTATTGATAATTTGGACGTGAGTTAGCAGTTGAGCCTGGTAAGAGTTGTTTCAAATATTCTTAGCATTAATCTTTCTGTGCTTTCAGTGGCGTATGTTTCTGGTGGACAATTATCTAATTACTGGCCGTTAATGAGTATCTGTAGTCTCTGACCCTACTGAGAGACATCAGGAATGTCTGATTGATTCATTGTTCCCTCTGTTCTTTATCTCTCCTTTCTCTCTTGTTCAATATTGGAAGCAAGGAGAAAAAATGTTGCTGGAGATGGAGAAGAACTTTTAGAGAACCTTCCCTGCATGAGATTTGTTCTCTGACAGGACTGAGGGGCTGAAGCTGACCTTAGGCTGCTGCTTCTCTCTGTCGGGGATGAAAGCTGATGCGTTGGGTCCGAGTTAAGCAGGTGCTGGAAGGCATCGATGCTGGTTCTCTCTGCTGTCTTCCGTGGCTGGGTAGCTTTGCAGAGATTCCAATAGTTATTAGCTTTGGTGCAGCGATGGAGGAGGTGTCTCTCTCTGCAGCATCATTGTTGGAGGGAAAACGGTGGGTTTGGAGGTTTAATTGTTTTAAAGGAAGAAGGTTGAATGGGCTGAGGAATAGCTGCCAGTTGTAGCTAGTCATCTTTCAAAGCTGAGTATTGTGCTGTGTGGAGACCCAGAAGGTGTAGAAGATACCGAGGTGTTTACAGTGTTGGGTCCCTGCTTCAAACTGAAGTACATCCGAGCCACTTCTTAGACACCTTGTCTGCATGTGTATTCTTACTGATGTGACTGCCGTGGAGCTTTCACTTCTTCCTTTCCTTGTTAATGCCTCCACTCTTGATTATTATTTTCTTCTTTTCCCCTGTAATAACTCAGTCATGCCTGTAACTTAACCATACCTTGCGCTGGGAGTGTGCGTGTCTCTGTAGGTGCATCTCTTCTAGTGTCAGTCTGGACCTAGGTGGGTTTAACCCAGTTGCATGAGGAGAACCTGTGACATGAGGATATCATGCCCAAAGATCTTCTCCCTGAGGCCTGTGAAATCCATTTGCCCTGGGGCAGGAAAAAAAGGAAGTTATTCAGAATGTTTTGTCCCCTTCAGAAGAGAGCTCTGGAGGAGAGATGTTTCCGAAATCCCCGTGTATGAGGTCAGCTAACCCGGAGAAAGTCAACTGGTGCTACCCCTGCGCTAATGAAAGGTTAAGCTGAGGTGGAACTTCATCATGTAACTGTACTGCTAGTAACACTACACCTATTTGCATTAAAATAAAGGTAGCATTAATGCAAACATCTCACGATTGACATCAGTATGGCATTTAGTAAATGGTTTCTAGGTCCTTGAATGAAATATCTTTTGCTTGATGTATAGACTTCATTAAGCAAAATTTGAGTTAAGTACTGTTCTATGTGAGGAGCAGAAATACCAACTGGTTTTCTTTGTGTGTGTGTTGTTTGCAAAAAGATGGTATTCCAGGGGAATTTGGAGAGCTGCTCTGGAAAGCAAGATGTCACGAGCTCTTTTCTTGCTTGCTCTTTTTTTTTCTTGTTGGAGGAGCAGAAATATTCTACCTCCTTTCCCTAACAGATTAAATAGATTGCTTTGCTCCTAGTGCCTAGATTTACTTCAGTAGGTACCCTGGATCCAGATAGTAGATTCTTGTGCCTTGGCGCTTTCAAGAAGATTGGCATAATCATAGTAAATGAAACCAAATATAAAATACTGCATTATAGCTTTATATATATATACACTCTCTATATACACACACTATATATTAAAAAAAGTGTGTGTATGTGTGTATATATATAAATGTATATATATATATATACAATAATACTGGCTTGCCAAGCCACCCTCAAGATTAAATCGGAAATTGCAAGGCCATTAATGTGCTCTTTCTTCAGAACTTACTGTCGTGCTGGAAGACAGACACCTGTAAGTACACGGTGGATTGAAACTATTCAAAACCTATGAAAATACCTTTGGTCACGCACAGGGTTAGGAGGAAGATGGTAAATTGCTGTTTTGATGCAGTTGCTCTTCTTGTCAGCAGTACCGATGGTTTCAGAGAGTTTGCAGAACTAGCCCCTGTGATGGGAAAGGTCCACTTACACATGAGAACTTTTTCTTGTTTTGAGGATTTAATTTTTTTTCTCTTGAACTGAAAATCTTGAAGAGCTTTGGATTTTGAAAGCCTGTGTCACAGTGAGGGGGCTGGTGCTGTCGGCCCTTTGAACGCGGGGCGTGTTGTGCAGTTGGCGCTGTCCCTGTGACAGCGTTGTGCCCGCCAGCCGAGCTCGCTGCCTTCCGAGGAACCTGCACAAAGGCAGCGTTTGTTCTCCTGCACCGTGACCCCCGCGACTCGGTGCCCTGCCAGGGTGATGGAACCGTTTGCTAAAAGAAGAAATAAAGAAGCTGGCTGTAGAGCTCTGGAGGAGGATGCAGAGGCAGTTGGTTTGAAAGTGTGCTTAAGCAGGAAAATAAGTGAGTTTATTTTCATGTGTCACGTCTGACTCCTTAGGCAGAGTACAGTTGTCTCACGGGTGCAAACTGAGATTTGTATTCAATGTTTGTTATGCTGTAGGATTTAATATTTCACTTTATGCATTAGAAATGGTAAGCAGGTATGGACTTGAACCACTGCAAGTGGGTGAAGGACTGGGCATCACTAAGTGAAATCTCACTGGCTATGCTTTTGTCAGAAAAACACGATGCAGAGGTTCTGACAGCTAATGCACCCCTCCTCCTATTGCTGCCTATTCCCCTTAATACCCCTTACTCCTGTAGGTCTGATGGCTCTAAGGAAAGTCCCCTGCAGAAGTTTCCCACCACAGACCATCTTTATAGAAATTAGAAGCTGACTATCCATGTGTACATAAGGTGACCACCAAGGACCATCTGTATATAAATGAAGATCCTTCTGTCTCCTATTAGGCAGTCATTTTGGGTTGCAGATCGCTCTGTGTTAATGGCTTTTGGGGTGAATCGAGCACACCTCACTGGAGCTGAGGTGGACTGACAGAGTTTCTCATTCCCATAGTTGCTCTAAGTTTTGTTCAGTGCAATCTCAGCCGTCAGATGGGATTCACACAACTTCCTGACACCTCTTTGGTGTTGCTGTCAGTAGAGGCCTGCAGTTTCCTTCTTGCTTTCTGCCTTTCCTATCCACCCCTGCGGCAATTGAAATGTCAAAGGCTCAAACAATAGTACAGATTTTTGACTTGATGGACTAAGAGTGCTGTGATGGAACTTGGTCCAAAGGCCTTAAAACCTTCTAAGGGCTTGCTTTTATTTGCCTAGGTCACGACAGACATCTCAGAAGCAGGAACGCTACTAGGTCGAGCACCTGCTTCCCCATCTTCTGCCCTCTCTCTGTCCCAGTGCCCATGTGTAGAAAGCTAATTTTAACCAGGGACACTGCTTATAGAAACGTACCTGAAGAGCTGCAGTTATGCCAGGTAAAATCCAGTAGCCAGGGACTGTTTGCAAAATTATTGAGGCACCATCATGCAGTTTGAAAAGGGCAGTGACAGAGCGGCTTTGGTGGGGCCCGCCCTCCAGCCAGGCTCAAACCACCACGTACAGTGAAGGACAGAAGTTACTAGGTTGGAAAAACATGTTCTTTCAATCATATTCAACCATAGAAACCAGACCACAGGGGTTACTTCTGGCCTTAGGTGCTCTAAGCAAGAACCTGGCATGGAAGTGGAAGTGTGCAGTTACGTGGTGGATGGTGGGATGAGCCAGAGCAGTTAACAGGGGCATCACCAAAAGGCAGTGGTACTTTACCAGTTCCTGCTGAGTGTTTGAACAAGCACACTGAAGGTAAGGCAGCTCCTTATTAATCTAATTTGTTGGAGTCAGGCCCTGAAGGAAGGAGCTCTGTCAGTGTTTTGCAGGGCGGATGGCAGTGTGCAGGTTGGGACCAAACTATTTTCATTTACATCTTCTGCACTAGTAGGAAAAAATATGGTTTTGGTCTCATAGCTCCATTTATGGCTGTAATTGCTGGTTAATACAATTCCAGTCAGAGTGTTTGGAGGATAATTTCTTAACTGTAAGACAGAGAAGAGACAGCTTCATCCATTAGCACTAATCCTATTTTGCAAGAAGCTCAGTGTTTAAGCTGCTATACTGATTTCCTCCCTGATTCATGGCAAATGTTGCCTCTTTATCCTCCTCTAAAACTGGAGGTATAACTTAGTCTTATGGATAAAGGTGGGATTATGTATATGCAGGTATGTGACACCTGCTGCTAATAATGAACCTGAAATAATAATGACCACATTATTTCAGGTCATTCATATTTCAGGGTCAGCTCAGATGGGAAGGAAAAGCTCTCCCTGGCAGAGTTGTGGGGCTGGGGCACAGGCTGCCCAGGGAGGGGGCTGAGTCCCCAGCCCTGGGTGTGTTTAACAGAGGAGAGATGAGGTGCTCATGGATCTGGGTCAGCACAGGACAGGGATGGTTGGACTCCATGGGCTTAAAGGGCTTTTCCAACCCTGTCATTCTGTGATTTCTCTGCAGTGGCTATTGTATTTCTCTTAATACTACAGAAGGAGAAAGGCATGTTATTGGTGTGGTAACGTTTCTGAAGGTTCTGTCTGTAATAAGCTGGCATGGTGTTGGGAAAGGGGGAGGCCTGGGTGTGAAAAGACACAATTGGCTCTCAATGCAAATGGTGGAGTCTAACTTGCAGATTAGTCATTTTATCTTTTACCAGCACTGCTAGCTTGGCTTCAAATGCTGAAGGATACAGTAATGTAGGTTTAATAGCTTGTCAATTATTCTGGTTTCTTCACTGCTCTATGACACACATCGTGCGTTCTCTTTCCACAACCTTATAAATATTTAACTGTACTAAATGGTGTGGCTCTACAGAAGAAACTGAGAAGCCTGTCTGTAATAACTGGGAGCTCAGTGATCAGGAAGGATTCTCGCGTGGTGTGTTGGCAGCATCAAGCTCAAATGTTTGTTTTGCCTGATTCAGAGCAGGATCTTTAATGTAGTGTGTCTGTGTCCCCCCCCAACCTTGAGCCTACAGCCTAATATAAGTATGAAATCTGTATTTGGCTGGTTTAGCTACAGAATACTACTCAGGACCAAAGAATTGTTTTGGTTTTAGAGGAAGAGGGGTGGTGGTGGGGAGGAAGCTGATCTTCGAGGCTTCTTAAGTTTTCTTGGAACAAACCTGCGGAGATCAGCTGCACACTTTGTCGCTGGAGGAGTTACTGAGGGGTGGCTTGTTCTGCAAGGTTCCAGTGTGCAGAAACCTTGCTGGTCAAACATGTGTTTAACTGTGGTGTTGAGTGAGCAGAGGGTTCAAACCATGTCTGTATCCCATTTAATTGTGTAGGGAAGTGCACGGATTTGGGTTACTTTCACCAGTCAAGCTCTTCAGATATTGTTGCCAACTAGAAGCAGTGGCAGTGGCAAAGCTGAGACACAACAATCCAGGAGCAGGGAGTAATGCCTGCCCTCAAGGAGGTCTGCCTAGAGGCTGACCTTGGCTTGATGTTCCTGAAGGAAGCTGTTGAGATGCCAGATGAAGTCTTAACAGCTTACATCCTGCATTTGCACTAAACAGACCCTGTATCACCACAGTTGTGAAGGTGCAAAGTGAAGGACATTGCGTGAAATAAATGGTGTGAGATTCATTATCTGTGTATGAGTCCCTCATTTGGAGGCCATCTGATCTTTGTTTCCCTACTACTCTTCACTGGTAAAAGGGAAATGTACACCTCATTTCAGTGGAATGCTTGTGATCTGCAGCTGGAACAGGCCAAAGGAAGGCTGAGGGATGTGTGTGCCTCCTTAATTACTCTTAGTGCACAACAAGGGGTGCTTGTCTTGATTTCAGCTCTTCTGGTATAAGCCCCAGGCAACTGAATCAGTGTAACACTTGCCAAATGGCAAAGGACAAAGATACTTCTTTCACCGAAATAAGCTTCAGCTCCAGTGCTTGGAGCTTAATACCTACTTTTTGTATGGGACCCTCCTGGCTTTTTAAACTGCAAAAAAAGTCACCCAAGTTTTTATTATCGCTCCAGATTACCTGTGGAAGGGGCGATCGCTGCAGTCAGCTGTAGGATAACCAGTAATAGTGCTAGGGTTTGTTTGTTCTCTCCCTAACCTTGAGGACTGTGTGCCCTCTTAAAGGGGAAGGGAGAAGAAAAAGATGATCCAAACCTAAAAGCTGGCTTATTTTGGCAGGTAGTATTAGAAATGCCAAAGGACCTAATAAAGGGCTCACAGAAGACGCACTAGTGAAGCAGGAATTTATTAGATGTTCTTGCACGACCGGATGTCCTAGCAAAGCAGGCACACCTGTGGGCAGAGTTTGCAGCATTTTTATACCCTATTCCCATCCCAAATCCCTCCCCTGATTACCTATGGATTAGGTATTTCCAAGGTTTATAGGCTCAACCCAGGTGCCTTCTTCACAACAGGACAGACACATTTCATGTCTGGCAGGGTCCCGCTTTCCACTGGTGAAGGAAACGAAATTCATGAGCTTCCTGAGCAAAATGCAGTATCTTTCTAAGTTACTATTGGTTATCTTACACAGCCCTTAGCTGTTGTGCATCTTTGTTTTGTCTGGGCACATTGAAGGCATAGGGGACCCTCAAATGCTTGCCTTTATCTCACTGCTAGGCAGCTGAATAGTGGGGCTTGATTGGGACTTGGGGCATATTGTTTGTTGAAGGAATTGAAGGCTTAGCCCAGGTAT
Source organism: Zapornia atra (assembly GCA_013400835.1). Taxonomy (NCBI): domain Eukaryota; kingdom Metazoa; phylum Chordata; class Aves; order Gruiformes; family Rallidae; genus Zapornia; species Zapornia atra. Next base: position 93,626 of record VZTU01022403.1, read on the forward strand.
CAGTTCATTGAATTATGCAGCAGTGCCCTGATTAATCTCGTTTTACAGGACAACTCAAGTCCCAGCTGTCTACACAGCTCCCTATGGGCTGTCTCTGCTGAGATGGGGCCTCAAGGCAAGCCAAGGCTGAGTCCCGTGAGTCGCCTGATGGGCTGGACATTGCCAAAACCTCTTTGTGGAACCTTGGACCTCTGAGCCAGATGATTCCTTACTTTCCACCCCATTCCCTGAGTCACAATTCAGCCACTCTTATGTTCTCACTGGCTGATGTATGGGTAGAAGTTTCATCTGCATCTTTCAGCAGAGCTGCGTATTCCTCAGTTTCTCGTTGAACCCTTATCTGAGAGAGCAATTTTTCCATAAATCTTTAACACAGCTGACAGCAAAACTTATCACAGTAACAAAAATTATAATTGTTAGTAGTGTTCCCCCTTATCTTATGTGCTATCTGTTGGATATCTGGATTGACAACTGTCCTTTATCTTCTATTCCTAAGTCCTGGACAAAGGATTCCTGATGAGGCAGCCTGAGTCCTCCACTTCCCAAGTCGGCATAGAAAAATGCCACAACCCACTTCAGCTCGCAAAAGAAACATTCCCCAGCATTTTCCACAATAGCAATAATGCATTGAGTTCTTATTTTGAAGGAGAAAAATATAGAAAAGTAAGATTTAAATCCAGCTAAAAACATCTTGTAGTTCAAGCATAATAGTTTCATAAACTCTGAAATAGGCTCGCGCCCTGGTGAAGTAAGAATTGTAGCTGGTGGGTACATTTCTCTGGAAAAAGGCTACACATGCACATGCTTGTGGACTAGAGGACCAAAATTTTCAAGAGGATGATAATAATATGAGCTCGGGCTGGGGGGGGGGTAAGTGTTTGTTCAGAGGCATCGCAGAGCAGACTTGACAGGAGGTGGAAACAGCAGAACTTGTGCAGTAGATGTCTGAATTTGGCAGTGATTTAAATTTCAGTCTAAAATAAAGTTGGTTAAGTACAGGCAGAAATAACGTTGAGCCCATACGCTCTGTTCAGCGCGAGCACATTATGTGAAAAAGTGACATTTCCATCTGAAATGGCTCAGATAGATGGGCAAGCACAACGCTGGCAAGAAGGGGTTATGGCTTAAAGAAATCAAGATGAATTTTTGATTATGAAAGGTGTTTAGCTGGTATGGCTTTCACCTATGCTGCTTAGCGTTTTCAGCTTGGGTGTTGGTTGAGCAAACACTTGAAAAGCCAGCAGAGGTGGTGGTATGGATGCAGTGTGAAGTGTGTTTCTTTTTGGAGTTGGTGCTTGTCAGGGTGCATTTTAAGGCTCATCTGAGACCCATCATACCTTTTATGGGACGTAGGATAAACTGAGAATGAGTTTACACGTGTGACTGTAGGAAGGAAGTAATAATAACTGCAATTCAGTCATAGCAGAGGTCTTCCTGCTCATGGTTGGAGCGTGTAGTTCTGTTACTGGTTTGGGGGCTTGTATGTAGTGTGTTGTTCCAGTGTCTTCTGGATGAACCTGGATTTAGTAGTGCCAGTAGTCGTTGCTTGGCTGGGATTTCACCTAACTCTGGATGAAACCAGTACAGCTCTTCCTCCCAGGAATATGTGCTCACACAACTGTGCCATGTTCTGATTTTTAGATAGATTTTTAGTCCTTTTACCCTTCAGCAGAAAGCCTGAAAGACACAGTACTCATAAGGGGTTTTTTCTTGCTTCCTTGGTTTATCATAAGGAAATCCATACCAAACCCAGGTTTATGGGTGTGTAAACCAGCTCTCACCGTTTTGGGTTCTTGGAGGTGTGAGCCTAGTGGGCTCTGCAAATAGTGTACACTGGTCAGCCCATCGTCCTTATTGGTGGTGCCAAGTACTTCTCAAAAGCTGTCTGTTCTGTCACAAAAGCTGTGCTTCAGTTTTGCAGTGACTTCTAAGCGCTTGGGGACAGCAGTTAGTGTTGTGATTAGCCCAAACTGGTTTTATGCAGTGTAGAGGATGGCAGTGCTGCAGGAGGCATTCATTTTACAGGTAGGACAAACACAAAATAGAATTCAGATCCCTTGTGATAACAACTTAATCACTCAAGAATGACAAGTTTTGGCTATTTCTGGGTTTGGCACAGTTATTGTTAAGAACTTGAAGTTTGGAAAGGGAAAGGCACCAATGCAACTGTTCCTGCACAAAATGAAGCATGGTAAAAGCAAGAAGTGAGCACCAGCTTCTGAAGGGGTTTGGAAGGGTTGGGAGGAAAAGGGGAAGGCAGGTAAGAGAGGGTAAAGATTCTTGAGCATTGCAAGAGTGAAGGGGCAAATGTTGGCAGCTAGTTGGGGTTTTTCTACTTTCTGATTAGTAACTCGTCACCGTTTCCTCGGGCAGTGATGTACCCTCTGCTGTAGACCACTGCTCAGTCTCCAAAGCTGCGACAGATGCATCCCAGAACTGAAAAGAAAGTTGGTGGTTAAAATATGGAACGTGTGGAGATTGGTGGGGAAAGCTGTACCTGAGCCTGTGGAAATAGTCTGTCAACTAGATTCTCATGGTTTGCTGTCCTGCGCCCTGTCTGCTCACAATACAATTTCTTGCCAGAAGCTGTTGAGAAGTTGCACAGATTTCTGTACCAAAGAGTACTTTTGCTGGATGTTTTATCTTTCCATTGCTGCAGCTGTAATTATGACTTCTTCCCCTGCCTCCCAGTATAAAAGCATGGAACGTGGAAATCAAGTTGAGAGCATCAAGTAGCTTTTATTGAGAAATCATTTGCTGGGGAGGGAAAAAGCAATAGTAATAAAAATTCTTAAACTCAATTACTGAATGTTTAGCTGATTGCAGAAGTGCAAACATGTAGTCTAAATTAATAATAAAACCAAAACCCATTACCCTAATGGTTTTACCTAATTTATAACTGCTGAAGACTTACTGGGGTGCATTGGAGGGCAAGGTTTGTGTTCATGATAGGTTTGAGAACATGAAAATGAATTATCTTTTCTTCTTTTTTTTTAGGTAAGTAACTGAAGGGGACATGAAGAATTGACATTTAAATGGCCAGCATGTTGCAAAAGGTATTTTACTTCAGACTGAAGAGGAACGTGTGAATAATGTGTTTGAGTACATATTTAATGAATATTTGCCCCCTCTTTTTGTTGGTTTTTTTAAAAAGAAATAATAATAGATTGAACCTTCTTTTGTTCGCTGAATCAAAAAGTAAAATCAGTGAGCTTGTGTTTTGGTGCTCATGTTATCCTTAAGTGACATCAGCATCTGATGGGAAACTGGATACTCTTAACTCTTTGTCTGTGTAACCCATTCCAGTCGACCAAATGCCACCCTGCGTTAGTCCTTCCCCTCTGGTTTGCAGTGACAAGATGGAGTGAGCGGGTAAAGTGTGTGAGGCGTGTCACTGGCAGGTAACTCACACCAAACTGGTCAGTAATGGGAAGGGGCTGGTAACAGACAGGAGATGGTCTTGAATTCCGCTGGCTGTCCCTGTATGGGGGGTTTGATCCTCCTTCCCTATCCAATGACATCCAGTCTGGCAGAAGATCCTCGCTGTGTTGCTGTGGAGAAGGGAAAACCTGGGTTTAGCTAGTTGCCTAAAATGGTTTTATTTACCCTGTACTAACAAAAGTAACAGGATTACTAATCTGATGAATAGAATATAGCAAGTGTCATGCTTGACGTTTTGTTCTGCTCCAGAGCCTCTGCCCCAGGTCATTCCCAGGTATTGCCAGGTTTGCTGGTGGCGACTGGAAAAGCCCATTTTAGGTGCCGATCATGAAGCCACTAGATGGGTCGCAGCTGATTTCTAGGAGGTGGTATTGCCAAGTAACTCGTAGAAAGCTAAATGGGTATGCAGTCTCTGCAGAGCCTCCTCCTTGCCAGCCAGATGGCTGTGTAGGGACGCCAGGGCTGAGCGTGCCTCGGGAAGCGGGAGCTGCAGAGACGCTGCTAACGAAATTCTTGAGCTGCTGCTGCTGACACCCACGCACGAAGCTTCAGAGTGCACCCTGTATACTGTGTTTGCTAGGGCTGTCCTACTGATTAATCATTTTTAGCTGCAGAAAAACTTTCTACGCAATTAAAATTGATTGTTGTCACATGGGGTGACCTGTGAAATCCATCCGGAGAGCACAAGTTGATTGGGGAGCAAGGTTTACCTAGGGTAATTCCAGCTAATACCTGTTGGGGATGGTAAGTTTATTTGGGAGAATCCTTGGAGAGGCTGGTTAAACGAAAAGAATTGTGTCTTATAAAAATCTCAGTGCTTCCTAATGCTTTCCATTAGAATGAAAGATACACTGCTTAATATTTTTGTCAGGAGAGTGGCAAGAGGCTGATAGACCTTTTGACTTGGGACTGTATCTGGGACGTGGGAGACAGACTCAGTTGCTGATCTCAGTATGGCACAACTGAGGACCTAATGCTGAGTTTCCTACTTGTGAAAAGATTACGGACACTGTTGGGTTTTGGGCTGTTCACCTTCCCTAGATCTTTGAGTTAAAACCCCCAAACTTTAGACAAAAAAATTAAGTATTCTGACAAGATTTTCAGCTGTAAAAATTCTGACTGGTTTTGCCTTCTGTAAGACTTTCCACTCTTGGCTGCATGTAAGTACTTTAGTGTCTTTTTCTGCTGTTCTTCTTGTTTATTCCATTCTCTTCACTGGGATTTTAATGATGTAGAAATGTCATGGACAAGTGAAGCCTCACCTGAAGCTGATTTAGTGATTTGGAGCTTGGGAATGTTTCAGCGTGAAAAACAAATGATCTAACCAAAATTTGATTGCACTTGATTATTCTGGTTTGCATTTCAAGCAAGAAGCACTTTGGAAGGTGAGCTATAAGTGTATTGCAGCTAAGCAGGAAAAGAAATCAATGTTTTTCTGCTGCTGATTGTGGTACTTAAGGATTTTTTTCCCAATATGAGCAAAAAACCATAAAAAACCCCTCCAGTTATGAATTGGAGGCAAAATTTTTAGTAATTTGAGAATGATGAGAGGAACCTGCAGTGTGATACAGTTGTTACTTTCAGAAAGCAAGGTTCAGAGCTCCCAAGTTCTGTTCTTGACCTCGGCCTTCCCCAGGAATGGGCGCTGGTGTGGAGGCCTGGATGTGTGAATACATACTGTTGCCTAGCTGAGATGGTCGCACTTCTCAAACCTGGGATGGTTTCAGGCTTTGGAAGAACTAGTGCTCCCCCTCGAAGCTGAGCTTTTCAATTAGCTGAGATGGTACGAGCCTGGCACGAGCTCAGGAGTTGTATAGCAGAGACACAACTGCATGGAAAATGCAGTAGACCACGGCTCTTGGGTTACTGGGATTTCTTCCTTAAGCAGTTACTTGGAGCTGATAAAATGATGAAAAAAATCCGCAGGAGTTACTTGTGCACTAGTTTTATATACCAAGAAAAAAATTAGATCTGCTGCTGAGCAAGCATCTCGTGCATTGGGTGAGGGCCAAATTAGTCCGAGTTGGTCCCATCCAGGTTCACAGCTCATGGGCTGCATTGGGATGTGCTGTGGGGAAACAGATGCACTGATATAAAAAGATGAAATCAGAGTGATTTGTTGCAAGCAATTTAGTTGATTACATTTGACATGTTATCAGGTCTCTGAAACGTAACTAGAAGCTTCCTCTTGGAAACATGTCGTGTCCTGTCTGTCTTAATGATCATCTGCTGTGCACTATTATTCCTTCACTGTAGCTATGGGCTTTCCATTGGAAGCCAGCAGAGAGAGACTGCTGCTGAGCAACACACCGTTCTTTTAACTTTAATGGGGATAATAACCCAATCTGATGGTGCACCTTTGAAAGCTTTCAGAGATTATCTGGGTAAACCAGGCACTGTTCAGGGAGCTGCACCATCGCCATCTCAAGCAACTGCCATACTGGTTCTTGAAGAACAGATGGGCTTTTTCCTCTCCTCCCTCCCATTTCTGTCTGCTACCTCCTATTTTTATCTGCTGAGCCACATGTGCGAGGTTGAGCTATCTGTAAAGGACCTCAAACATCATCCTGAGGGCTCTGCAGTTCAATCAGGTAGATGCCAAACAAGATGCTGAGGTCAGGGATTCTCAACAGTGGGTCAGAATTCCCAAAGATTTCAGAGTGTCGCTGTTCCCTGATCATTTTGCTTTGCCTTTTAAAATGCCCAGCTCCTAGCCTAGGTGACTGTAGAGATACCAGAGGAAATATGAGCTGTGTTTCACGTAGGTTTCCCCAGCGTTCAACCCAGCCTTTCTACTGCTGAAATGAGAGGTAGGTGTGTACTTTCTGATGAGACACAGAGGACTCCCAGTCAGGCCAGGGTGCCTGTGTAGATACACCACAGGACAAAATGTGTCCGTGTGCTGCTGGCAGGCAGCAAGGTGGCTGGCGCTGTGCGATTCAGCACGGAAACGCTGCCCTGTCTCTATCTCCTCAAGCTTTTGAGGAAGGACACTTGTTGGGTTTAAGGCACAGCCTCCCCTCAGCTTCCATGGAGCCAGGCATCGCCCTTTTCTTCCTTTCTCATTTCTGTTGTTAAGTCACACGTGTTGGGTTTTCTTTCCCCTCATCGGTGATCCTGAACTGGGGTGGCTGCTGAAGGACCTGATAAAATCCTGAGGTGTAGTTTTTGGCTTTTAATTTTTTAAACTGGGTGAGCCTGGGGGATGTTCATGCCTTAACCATCATCCTGATCTCATGTTGGAGAACTGAAAACCCCTGTGAATAGAAGCTGAATGGCAAAATCTGCCAGAGCTCCCAACCGGGAGACAGTTATTGTGTGTTACGGTTTAGATGTGATACAAGAATCTTTTTGCAGTCAACTCAAAGTAGTTCTCCTTTCCAAGGGATGGAGTTTTGTATTTGCTGTATGTCTGCAGAAGGATCGGAGGGACTCTAGATTTCTGTCATTCAGGGGCATAAGGAGCTATTTCTTGATGTCTCTGAGTATCATTCATTTTATTTTTAGTACTGTTACTTTTGGAAAAAGCAGGGTCAGTAGAACGCCTCTTCCTCACTAGTAAGGTTATAGTGGAGTATTGCAGTGCAGAGGGGCTACTGTAAGACCCTGGAGGAATACGCAGCTGTGGAATTGGTCAGCAGGCAGCAGATCTCCCTGGGGTGGTTTTCTGTCCACTCTGCAGGTCAGTGCAGAGCTTGAGATGTTCACCGAGCGAAGCAGTGCCACTGGGGAGCAAGTGAGCTCCTGAGAAGGAGTCACCTTTATAGGTTTTAATACCTTCCAGTACCACAGCTAAGCAGAAGGAGCTTCCTTGCTGAATGGCTCCCAAGCTAAATCTGAAAGACTTTTACTATCTTTCTATTTACTATCTTTCTATTAAAACTTACCTTTGTTGCCCGTGCCCTATTTTTTTTGTCCTTGCTGGGCTGCTTTTATGGATGTACATATTCCTTCAGGAACTGACATCCATACGTGGGCAAACTCCTACCTGCTAAGCTTATTCAGTTGCTAAAATTCGTATTCCACAGGGTTAACACCTGATGGGATCAGACCTAGCAGGGAGAGGGAAATCCTCTCCCTGTGGTCTGATGCTGCAATATATGGGTAGAGGTCTGATGGGTCAGCAGTAACGCAAAGTTCTTGTCGGTGGAATTTATCTGCTGGAGGATCTGTCCTGGATTTCTAAAGCCACAAGTTACAGCTGTTTGCTCTATCTTTTTTGGGCTTTTGATCCTATGCCTGCACCTTACCTTTTGTTTGTATTTTTATTCTTCCTTAACACATGGGTGTAGTACTCTGTTAGTGTAATTGAAAAGTTAAATTGCGTCTTCTGAGGTCTGTGTCTGAAATGGTTGTATGTGCAAACACAAACGTGGTGTCCCTGTCTGTGGTAGGGGTGTTCGACTCAGTGGTCTTTGAAAATTCCTTCTAAGTGAAACCATTCCATGATTCAGTAAAAGGCCATGACTTTAGCTGTACTCCTCCTTTCCCTTCCACTTGCCTTGCTGAAGCTTAATATTTATTTTTGTCCCGTATTTAACAGTGATACAAAATGTGTATCTTCAAATTCTGCCCGAATGCACGGGGGTGTTTTGAGCTGTGACTGATCTGCCTGTCGGAATTCTCTAAGGAACAGGTACCTGCACCTGAACACAGCAGCACAGCGTTGCCTGTGAAACAGTGCTTCTGTTGCTGGCAGCTACAGGGATGTGAAAGTTTGGGTGCAGTGAGTAAGCTTTGATTTTTAGACTGGTCCTTCAAAACAAGAATAAAGGGGCGTATGGTGAGTTTGCTCTGCTTTTTGGTTTCTTGTGTTTCTCAGTAGGTGTGCAAGAGGCTCCGTTTCTTCATGATTAATCCATCACGATCTGGCCTGTGTTTAAAAAATGCAAGGAAAAAGATGTTTATTGTAACCAAAATGAACGTGGAGAAGTCTTGGCTAGCTTATTCTGATCTTCTTGGACTCTATTACTAGAGGAGAAATCCCAGAGTCTCCATGAAGATTTAAAAGTATTTCACTCTTGCCATTGATTTCTGCATGGAATACTTTTGGATGCTGGGGTGATCAGCTAAGCTAAATGCATCCCCAGAGCAACTGCTCCACCAGACGTTGGAGCTAATGGGCACGGAGGGTAATTCGAGTGCCCAGCACTAGGTCTGAACCTGGATGGCCATCAGGAAGAGTGTTGGTCAAGGGCTGAATGATGCACTGTGGATGAGGGTTCGCTGCTTGAAGAAGTTGTGGGGCCGTGCTTGAAGGTTGCCTTCACTTTAGTAGGTGGTAAGAAAATGGGTGCAGAAAGCATCTCTAGCTTGAGGCAGTTGCTGTTTAAGAAGCAGACTGGATGTGGCCCTTCTCTGGCTTGTTCTCTACTAATTTTATGCCCAGGGAGAATGAAAAAAAAAAAAAAGGAAGAAGCCAAGTTGGCTTGGTTAAGGTCTTCTAAAGTGACTGTTTTATTTAAAAATGAACCCAAAGTATAGATCCTGAGGAAGGGCCTGATATGGTCCTAAGCCTTTCCACAGCTTGTTCCCACACCTAAAGCAAAGCTTCACGTGTGGTCTGTTGACTGCAAAGAGCAACAGGTTGGCTGCTGTTTTCTTTTTTTTCCTTTAATCTGGCCTAGCCTTTGTGCCAGAATCATACTTCATTTTACTACAAGCGCGGCCGTCAAAAGGGCATTCTGTTTTCCCAGCGGGAGAATGGGAAGCTCTTCCCAGCCAGACAAATTGGGTACGTTCTGCTCATAAACATATGCTGAGAAAACACTTTGTTCTCATGTGGCTTTTGCAGTTCCCTTATTGTGTCGAAGAGATGAAAACAAAGGTCTGCCCGCTGTTCAGAGCTACTTCTAAAGATCCTCTCCTTGGCTTGACGTTTCAAATAATTATTGGTTGGCCCCTCTCTTCCCTCTCCCCATTCCCCAGCGTTGCAGATCTTTACATGTGCTTTGGGGGTGTTGCTATTTTTAAAACGTTTGGGAAGAGCAGACTTTCTCCAAATGCTCTGACAAACTCCTGTGATAGCTTTCTGGCATTCTGCATTTCCTTTGTGTTCAAATAGCAGTGGAGAGATACCTTGCCCAGTGTCCTGCCATCCCATCATAACCCTTAGCCAGCAGCATTCCAGATCTGTACGTACCTGTAACGATGAGCTCGGTTAATCGAGCAAGAGTAATACCTGGTGTGTTTTGGAAGTTGCAATTTGACTACTTTATGGTGTTCTTGTTCTCCCCTCTGGCATAGACGTGACCTTCTAGGAGGCAGCGCTGTGCCTGCTGCCCGGGAGTTGTCTGGGAGCAAGAGCTGGAACGTAGGCAGTAGTGATCTGAAAGGAAATGCAAATGCAGAGTGTTTTTCCTTCTGCTCTTTTCCATCCCGTTCTAATGCTATTTCTAGCACAGGGAGAGGTTGAAGATGGGGCATGCGACTTTGTTGGGGTTTGAAATGCCACCGAAGGTTTGGGGGTGTTGGCGGTCCATCCTTTTAGAGCCTGTGCCTGCCTCGATGTCTGTCAGCGTACAGGAATTTCCGGCTTCAGCCTGAAAGTGCCACTTAAAGATGCAAATCTAGTCTTCTGTCAGTCTAAGTGCTTTGTGTATCTTCTCTCCGAAGATGATGGTTTCGTTGGCTCTATGTCAAGAGTCAAGGCAAAATCAGTTGGAAGGGGGGTGGTGTTGGGTGCATGTGTTACTGGTGAAAGGTTTCCATTAACACGCTGGAAGGGGAGCTAGGCCACTCTCACGGCTCTGGCTGCGGTAACCGACAGGGTAGGGGGTTTTCTGCATAAAGTGACAGTGCCATGTAGTTATATCTACATTTTTATAAATAATTGTTTTCCCTGGACTAATTACTTTTTCATGCCATTTAAAAAAAAAAAAAAGAGTACCCTCAGATTTTTAGTCTATTAAAAGTGAGCAGAACACAAAGCTTTCAGTGAGCTCCTACGTGAGCGATCCCTACACCCTCACCAAAGCCATTCTCTAGATGTAGTGTGACACTGCCAAGTGTCGGGGTGTTGCACTTGGGCCAGAGGAATCACAGACATAGACACAGCCTGGGAGAAGAGCTCCTGGGGAGCAGCCCTGCTGAGAAGGGCCTGAGGGCTCTGCTGAGTGAGAGACTTCCGATGAGCCAGTAGTGGCTCCTGCAGCTCGGAAGGGCAATGGGATCCTGGGCTCCATCATCAGAAGGGTGGCAGCAGGGACAGGGAGGGGATTGTCCCTCTCTGCTCTGCCCCCACGAGGTCCCAGCTGGAGTCTTGTGTCCAGAGCTGGAGCACCAAGGCAAGGAAGATGTGGGACTGTTGGAGAGGGTTCAGAGGAGCCACAGAGATGCTCGGGGGCTGGAGCATCTTCCCTTTGGAGAGAGGCTGAGGGAGCTGGGCTGGGTCAGCCTGGAGAAGAGAAGGCTGTGGGGGGACCTCATTGCAGCCTGCCAGTCCCTGAAGGGAGCAGATAAACAGGAGGGGAATCAGCTTGTTAAAGGGCAGAGACTGGCAGGACAAGGGGGAATGGAGTGAAGCTAAAGGAGGGAAGGTTTAGATTAGATCTTAGGGGTAAGCTCTTTCCAGAGAGAGTGGTGAGGGGCTGGAAGGGGCTGCCCAGAGAGGGGGTGGGTGCCCCATCCCTGGGGGTGTTCAAGGCCAGGTTGGATGGGGCCCTGGGCAACCTTGTGTAGCTCCAGGCCTGGAGGTTGGTGGCCCTGCCTGTGGCAGGGGGGTTGGAGCTCTGATCCTTGGGGTCCCTTCCAACCTAGACCAGGCTGGGATTCTGTGTACTCAGGTAGGGGAAAGGAGGGAAGGGGCTGGCACATACATTGCATATATTCCAAAGTGACTGCAAACCTGCCCTGTGGTATTTTTTTACAGCCACCTGTGGCTGTTCTGTCTGTGGTTGAGAGGCACACCTCGCTGTGGAGGTGGGAGCGCAAAGGTAGAGGAAGTAGTTTTTATTTCCTTACTGTACTCGGAGCCTTTTATAAGCTAAAGAAGCTGATGCTGGCTGGGCTGCCTTATTGTCTGCTCTTGTTTTGCTCAGACTGTAATGTCACAGCAATTTGTCTCATTAATTTGTAGCCATGAGAACAAATTATGATCTGCTGCAGCGGTAATTACATTAACTAAAAAGGTCATACAAATGATAGGGAGGAAATGGTGTATTCTAAATATCGAAGCTGTGCAATTAGTATTTTTCCCAAACATATTTAATTAAAAAATAAAGTACTCCAAAGCGTGTGTATGTTTATACCCACTCACGTGTGTGTGTGCGTGTGTGGGGTGTGTGCAAGTGTGTGCCAGAGAAAACAAAGGCTGTATTCATGGCTCGAGATAAGCAAACCTTAATGAGGCTCTGTGAGTTGTCAGAGGAGTGTCAGCTGATGTAGTGGAGTTAAAAACTTGGAACACTCAGATGACATCCTGCGCAGCAGTGGGTAATGGGCACTTCCTGCTACAGCTGAGCTCTTTTCTTTAGCACTTGGACACACAAAGCCTTTTTTAAGATGGGAATTGGGTACTTTGCAGAGAGTCTGTTTGCAGTTTGCTACACGTTTTTAAGTGAATGTGAATAAGTGGAATTGCAAAACCCGACACCAAATGAACCGAGTAATGCCTTCTTAGTGATGGAGAACTTAGGTGGGTGGTGATGGAGTGGCCAAGAACAGACAGTTGTGTGTTCAGACAGGTGAAATAGCTCACGGCTGAACATGGGGTATGGTGTGGTGGAAGAAGCTGCTCTCCAGTCACTATTCAATTCAAGAAAAGCAATGATTTTTGGACCGAGTCTTCCAAAACTTTTAAAATGGATCACCAGCTGGAAAACCTGAATTTTTGTCTTTAAGAATTGAGCGAATACCGAAACAAAAGTCTGATGTAGGATCCTCTCTATGTAACAGTCGATGTTGGAGAGCTGTCCTAAAACATCAGAAACAGAGTAAGGGAAACCATCCAAGGAAGCGTAGTACCGTCCAGGAGAGCACAGATGGTGTTTTCAGAGGAGGAGGGAATGATCCTCCCGTTTAGGAAGAGGTTCACATGAAAGTACATGACAGCTTTATTTATATCCCTCTGTTCAGGGGGTTAGCTGGGAGCTGTCGTTGGCTCTGTTGTCTTCTCCAAACGCTGCCACAGGAGTTTGAAGGTTGTGACCTCTGATGGGGCCAAAAACTTTGCCAAATGCTCTGCTGTGTTCTCATTCCTCTTTCTATAAATCACTTCAGTGATAGTCTTGAGGCTGTAAATACACTGTTAACTGATGAACTGTTGCTTCCCTTGCTCTTCATACAGTCTTGAAAGCATGCAACGAAATGAGCTCTGGGTGTTGAGAACCTAACCATGTTTGCCATCCATAGGAGCTGTATTTCAGGATCAGAACTGAGGGCTTGTGTTTCTCTGTGTTTTTTTCCTCAGTGACAGCCATAGCTTGGTGCTTGGGGAAGAGTAAGGACAAGGCAAGCACATCTGAGATTCTTCCCCTCCCAATAATCTTCTAGCCCCTGTCTGGTTTTGGTTCAGGGGATTTCCTGACCTAGATGCAATCTCTGTGTTTAATAATCCTCAGTAGTTCTGTCTCTTACAAAACTTGCCCCTCTGAGCAAAACCACTTCCATCTTGTTAAATGAGGGGGAATTCCTACCACTGCCTCTGTACCCAGCCATGGGGGCGGGATGGAGGAAGCCAGCTATCCTCGAGTGTAGGATGTGCTCCTAAATTCAGGGAGGTGAAATACAAGGGTCAGAAAGGAAAGCAGTCACGTTAAAGAACATGGAGGGTTCTTGCTGCGGTCGAAGTGCTGTTATGAGCACGGGCGTGCGGTCAAGGCCAAATGCAAGAGGCTAAGAAAGGAGCACAGCCGCCAAAGACAGAATCCTCCTTGAAACGACTGGGCTGCAGTAGCTGGACCATTTGTCTTGTCTGTTCTCTTCCTCTCCTAAGCTTGGCTTTACTTATAAAATATTAGCTTTCAGAAGGAAGCCATCAGGAAGCAAATGGCTCTGTAGTCAGGGCTGGGTTTAAAAGGTGAAGCTAGAACAGCCAGCTCTTCCCGAGGCGCTGCGTCCCTGCTGTGTGTGAGTGATGCTGGAGTCCTGTGGAAAGGCATCTGTTGGTTCTGTAGCACAAGAAACTAATGTACTTGATGGCCGTTTTGGGGGCATTACATATTGTTCCTGTCTTTCATGTCCAACATTGAAAATTAGTTTTATTTTTGGGAGCTTCCTGATATTGTAAAATGACTTTGTTAGAGTGCAGAAACGTTAAAAAAGGTGAGCGTTTTCCTGGGACAGTCCCCCAGCCTGTGGGCCCGGCAGAGACAGCGGCACGGTCACCGCAAGCGGTGTTTCTAGAGGCTCCCGACTCGTTCAGCTCTGGATGTGTTTTCGTGGGGATGGCAGAAGGCTTCTTCCTGACATGGCAGCCTGATTTTTACTTCTGTGCTCATGAATATTCTAGAGGTTTTCAGCAAAGGGGTGCTAAGGATTTTCTTAAAATAATCTCTTCTGCATGCACAGGGCTTTTTTTGGTTGTTAATGTGGCCTGACTGCCAGCCTGAGAGAGACTCCAAGCATCAGGAGCATTTTATCTTTGGTATGATAGCAGCCAACTTGCCCTAGTACTGGGAATCATTGGGTGATCTGCAAACGCTGCTCTCCGCAGCACAGGGTAAGAATTTAGGCCAGCTTGCCTAGCTCCTAGTCAGGGACTCTTAAGATGACATTTTGCTCTTCTTTGGATAAACTGTGAAAATGCTGACAGCTGACCATCATGGCAATCTTGGGAGGAAGCCAACCCCCATCCCTTGAAAGGACATCTGGCCACCTGGGCTGCAGAATGGCCTCAGCAATAGCAGTGTGAGTGTGTAATGCAGCTTTTACTTGTGTATCATAGAATCAAATCACAGAATGCTTCGGGTTGGGCAGGACCTCAAAGCCCACCTAGTTCCAACCCCCTGCCATGGGCAGGGACACCCTCACCAGCCCAGGCTGCCCAAAGCCCCATCCAACCTGGCCTTGAACCCTGCCAGGGGTCCAGGGGCTCCCACAGCCTCTCTGGGCACCCTGTGCCAGGCCCCCCCCACCCTCAGAGGGAAGAATTCCCTCCTAATGTCGAACTCACCCCTGCCCTCTTCCAGCTTGAAGCCACTGCCCTTGTCCTGCCCCTGCACAATCACCTCCCTGGACCTGCTGGCAACACTATTTTTGATACAAAGGTGACCTGCCCCCTCTAAGCCTGTATGTCAGCTCATTGGTATAAAAATTGGGTCGAAAACGATGGTTTTCCAAGGTTTGGGGTGTGGGGGTTGACAGTCACTGCATTTGGTTTTGGGTCTCTTCATGTCTGTAAGTCAATTTTAACTTATTGAAGAGAGATGGACACAGAATTAAGAACAGTAGTGTTTTAGCAGTTTTAATCTTCTTTTTAAAGGAAACCACTTCTGTACTGTTCTTGCTCTTTGTTTGTTTTGCTTTAATTAGTTTATGCTGTTCAATCTACCTCATAGTTACCAACCACACAGGAACAGGGCACAGCTTGCTTATTGCTTCCCTTCAACAGGACTCTCATGTTTGGGCAATTACAGCACGTAACACATGCAGTCAGTGCCCAAACTGTGTCCGAGCCCATGTTTGGAGGGGAAGGTGAGTTATTTATATGGGCCTGAAGCACAAGTTTTCTCGAATCAAGGGTGAGGTTGTGGGGTGGGGTTTGGATGGGAACGATGGTCTCCAGCCAGCCGGTTGGAGAGCTGGGGTCCTGTGGTGGTGTTGGGAAGCCAGACAGCAAAGCCAGGGTAACAAAGAGCTTCCAAATAACTTTCTACATCTGTTAACCAGCCACAAAGCTGTAGCTGTGAACGTAGTGAAGCGAAGTCATTTAAAAACACTGATAATTGAGATGAGTAAGTGTTGGTTGCTGTGCTCTGTAGCTTAACCTTGAACTATTTTGTTTTTCTTTTTCTAAGAAAATCCAGTATGTGGTGAATAGTTTGTTTCCTCTCTTACATTTTTGTTGCTTTGGGCACCCTGGGATAGTGGAGGGTGTCCCTGCTCATGGCAGGGGGTTGAAAGGAGATGGGCTTTGAGGTCCCTCCCAGCCCATATTGCTCTAGGATTAATTTAGTAGTAAAATGTTACAAATATTTAAGCAAGCGAGACTGTTTTCAGAAAGTGCCCACTGAAAATGTCATTATTTGCTGGATTGTTGTCCTGTGACACTCCTTTAGCTCCTTAATGCCAACGGCACAAGTGAGTGCTATTTGGAAGAGGTTTTCTGCTGTGTGGTGAGAACGTGGCCTTGAAATTGCTTATCTATGGATGCGATGATTATGTGAATAACTTGTCATAAGTTCCTAGTGTGAATTGATTTGATTTTTCTTTCAAATGGGGATTTTTAGCTCTTTATTTCATGAAGAGAAGGAAAAAAAAAAAAAGGAAAAAAAGTGAAGTAACTTCTAGGTTGATTGCAGAATATAAAAGGTAGATTCATTTGGAAGGAATGAATGTATGCAACGATTCTAGGAAAAAAAGCTGAATGTATGTGCTTTGAACCAAATTCACAGGGATATATGGATTTACAGCAGCTGCCTCCAGCCCCGACCCCTAGTCAGAAAGTCAGTGTGTTAATGACTCAGGTATAATCAGTCAGTCAGAGGACTGCAGTGGGGTAGCTGATCCAGGCTGGAGAGCTGGGCAGTAAGGAGCGAGGCGAGTGTAGAGCCGTGTGCCTGGGAAGGAATAACCGCTTGTATCGGTACAGGCTGGGGCGAGCTGTTGGAGAGGGGCTCTGTGGGGAAGGACCTGGGGGTCCTGGTGGGTGACAGGGTGCCCATGAGCCAGCAGTGTGCCCCGGGAGACAAGAAGGCCAGTGAGATCCTGGGGGGCATCAAAAGGAGAGTGGCCAGCAGGTCAAAGGAGGGGATCCTCCCCTCTGCTCTGCCCTGGTCAGGCCCCATCTGGAGTGTTGTGTCCAGTTCTGGGCTCCCTGGGACAAAACAGCCAGGGATCTCCTGGAGAGAGCCCAGAGGAGGGGTACGGAGGGGATGAAGGGCCTGAGGCATCTCCCCTGTGAGGAAAGGCTGAGTGAGCTGGGGCTGTTCAGCCTGGAGAGAAGAGACTGAGAGGGGATCTGATCAATGGGTATCAATAGCTGAAGGGTGGGACACAGGGGACGTGGCCAGCTCCTTCTCAGTGTCTGTGGGGACAGGACAAGGGGTGATGGGCTCAAGTTGTAGCACAGGGAGTTCCCTCCCAATCTGGGGAAGAACTTCTTCCCAGTGAGGGTGAGGGAGCCCTGGGACAGGCTGCCCAGGGGGTGTGGAGTCTCCTTCTCTGGAGAGATTCCAGCCCCGTCTGGACGCCGACCTGTGTGCCCTGTCCTAGGGACCCTGCTTTGGCAGGGGGTTGGACTGGATGGGCTCTGGAGGGCCCTTCCAACCCCTATGACTCTGTGACTGTGAAGTGCTGAAGGTATTGCCATCATCCTCAGAGCCTCAGTCTCTGAGGATGCCTTAAGTAACATCAGAGCTCGTTTCTGAGGTCGCAGCAGTGACAGCTTAGCTTGAAAGTGAGAGGGAGATGAGTGTGCGGCACGTCTGCTGCTGGGTATCAGTGTGGGTGGCTGCTGTCCTCTGACTGCCTTGGCTGGACACGGCTGCTCTTGGCTTTGTGTTTGAGCAAGCTGAAATGACAGCTGTTAAAAGGGGTTTCTTCAGTGTTGTCACAGAACACAAGTGAATTCCAAATGATGGCTTTACATGTGTTGGTTTTCCTGCTGTTGCTGTTCCTGCCTGGCTTATCACTGTGTTTGAGTGGTTGGTTTATAAACTCTGCATCAATACTAAAATCCTTCCAGGTATGTTTTCCAGCTAGACCACCAGTGCACTTAGATATTTAGTCATCTGAAGTTCTAATTGAGGGATGTTGTTCTCTTGGCCGCTTCAGTGACTTTTGCTAACGTTGCGTTTGCTCTGGTAGGCCTTTCACTATGGCAGACATTATTTCTGCTTGCTCTGCCTCGTTTTTTTAAATCTGATCTTTTACAGCGACAGGGTGTGCTGTGCCCATCAGGGATATATTCCTGGGATCCCTTTTTGTGGTGGGTGAGCAGTGCCCAGATTCTGCGATTGTATTTACAGCTCGGTAGCCGCATGGATCCTCACTTGGTGGGGCTGGGGTGCTGATACCCTCACAGATGGTTAGAGCTGCTGCCAGAAGTGTTTGCTTGGCACGTTATAATCACTGTAAGGACATGACAGGGCGTGGTGCTGGTGCCCACTGCATGGAGACCTCTCGGTGATGGTCGCCTCTGAGCCAGCGAAGGAGGATTTCACTCATGCTTTGCTGCTTGGTTCCCCTCCCTTTGCTGTTGAAGTAAAAGTAGGAAGTTCAGCCACTGCCCTCTCTTAATTAGGCTTCTTTCCCATGGCCTCCTTGTCTCCTCTTCAGTGATACTGGCTGGTTGGTGTGTAGTAACCCTGGTGTATGTGCAAGGGGCAATAAATGCGTTTAAGTGAGATACGCTCTGTGGGTTTTGGCTCCCAGTGCTGGTAACTTTAATGCTTAAACCTAAATAATAGCTCGGATGCATGCTTTGGTGGGGTTTAATTTTTGCGTGGTTTATCAGGCAAGACTTGGGTCATTTAAAACCATGAAGGGCAGGAGCTGGCACTGGGCTGCCACCAGCATGTTGAGCAGGTCCTCTGCCTTGTGGTCTCTGGCTGGGGAAAGCAGGGCACCGTCTCAGGGGCGTGCTGGAAAGATTGCTGTTTAATTGCTGTGTTTACGTTATGATGAGGTTGAGAGGTTTAAAACCGGAAAAATCTATGCAGAGCTTGAAAATAATCATGTCAAATGCTTCAAAACTTTACAAAAACGGTTTTCTTCAGTGGGCTTTTATTCTTCTAGTATAAATCTTACATCTTTGAGACGCTGCACATGAGAGAGCAGTAAAAATAACTCCCCCTCTCCATTGTTTGATCGTGTTGCGTTAGTCTACATCAGAACCATGGGGGACATACAAATAACACTTAGTTGCCCCCAGTTCATCATCTCATATTAAGGATGTGTGTGGCAGCTCTACTTGCTTCATGTCCCTGCAGCAAAAAGAGGAAGGTCTTGCCCTCCTCTTCCTCCCTTGGTCCATCCTGTGCCTTGCTAAGGGGCCACCTGCCCACCCAGCTCTCAGCCCGCTGGCTTGCGGAGGCCATGTCCTCCCTCCTTTCCTAATAGCAATAGCAGCAACAACAAAAACAAGAATAGTTGTTTTCTGCCTTTAGTTAAAGGCTGTGAATCAGGAGAGATTTCTAATAAAAAAGGGAATTTAAGATAATCCTTCAATACTTGAGAAGACTCCCAACGAAGCAGTAAGAAATGATGACTTTGGGTGCTGATGTTTGCAAGCTCAACTAGGGATTTCAGATGAGCTTCACTGTTAGCGGGGCAACCGCACGGAGAGTGAGCGTTAGAGCTCTTGCAATCCTGGAAAGAATCAAAGGAATCCTCCTGCCTGCTTTCCAGCAGTGCTTGAGAGCTGACCACTTAGAAACCAAGGGAGGATGTTACTGTACAAAATGTGGAGGCACTTTTCAACTCGAGCTCTAAGATGGGCAGTTAAAATTTGTCTCTTCAGCTGGGTATGCATGCACTGACGATGAGCATCTGTATTGATGATCTGCACTAAACCAACCCGCGTTGGCATATCTCTGCTGGGCGTTAGGGAACTGTGTAGGCAGCGTCCTGAAATGGTGAGGAAAGTCTTGTAATTCTATCAGCTGCTCAAGGAGGCTTGGATTTACCCAAGAGTAATGTGGTCATTAGAAATCCTACCCAAATTACACTGTGCCTTCAGTGGAGATGTAGGCCCTTGCATACGGGTGCCTGGTGTGGTGACAGCAAGCATCTAACTCCGAGTAAGACGTGCAGGGAGCTTTGTGTGATGCTCTATTGCCACCTTCTGCTCATCCTCCTCTCCACCACACGCTTGCCAGGCAGTAATGTGCTGCGCCGGGGAACTGGCATTCGAGCTGACAGCTGGGTTACACAGCGTTTTACGGCAGCAGCGCCAAAAGGGAATGTCGGTTCCTCTCCTGGATCCCTGAATGCAAAGCCTTGCTTAAAACATGCAAGGAGAGCACCTTCTGTAGGGAAAGGCGTGACAGCTTCCATCATTTGGAGAAGGAGCGTGTCGGTGGTGTCTCTGGCGCAGAGAAGCTCAGGCTGGCTTCTGCTGGCTTGAAAGCTCACCGGTCGCTACCTGCAGCGGGTGGTATTGGGGTATTGCATCGTGAATTGCAGAATAATTTAAACCTTTGGATGGTCTAACAGGGAATGGAAGCGATTGTCAAAGTAGTATTGACTATCTAAAGTGTATTGATTTGTTCCGAAGGTTCCTGCTTGATGGGCTCTGGAAAGCATGCCCCTGAAGATTCACCCTGTCAGCATTTATGGCTTATGTGGTGCAGACACTGAATTTAGCTGCTCCTGTTCCATTCAGAGCTCTGCTTAGGTAGAGGGAAATAAAAAATATTAGCTGCTTTGGGCTACTGTGCAAAAAGCATAGTTACTACTGGTCTAATATATAGTTAATAGCCTGTTACCTCACAGTAATTTCCTCCTCTTTTATAAAATCAATGCAAAGCGTTTAAAATCTGTTTGCTATCTATTAATTTTAATTTACTAAGTAAACTTAACCTGTTTAAAAATTGTCTGTATGTGTGGTCCTGGCTGCTTCTTTGCTCCAGTGGACTCCAGTCCCACTGGAATTGGAGTAAATGCTCTTGGCCATGCAGTGAGTCCCACTCAGAGTCATTTCCCATGGGTGGGTTGCTTTTGCACAGCACCACAAGGAGACTTTTTTTTTCCCACCTGAGATGGATTCATCAAGCAGATGCACTGAGGCAGGGCTCAAAGGCAGGGCTCAAAGGCACTCTTATCACTGCGTACAGCTCACTGAAGCTTTGCTCGTCAGAGGATCCTGTGAGAAATGGGGCTGGCTGGGTGTATGTCCCTTTAAGTTGAAAGACCAAATACCTTTAAAATTCAGATGAAGCTGCAAAATGTTTATCTCCTTGAGGTGAATGTCCATGAGTGATACTGGGAGTAATATTATATCAAAAAGCGAGGAATATGTGTCTAGTTTTGCAGTGCAGGTGGGGTGTTGAGGTTTAAGAACAACAGGTGCTGCAGGATCAGTCTTGACAGGTGCTCCAGCAGACTTCTCAAATGGTCACAGTTCAGCCCTCTCAGCTGCACTAGTGTCCAGTCACCCTTACTGGGAGGGCAGCACGGCAAAGAGGAAAGGGGCTGCTGGGAGCTGGCAGCTGATGGTACTTGTTACAGTCTGCTTTGATGTGGTGTCTGTTCCACTGCAGCTCAGATGACAGGGTGAAGGTGGTGCTTAGGTTGATGAGCATCTCGGTAACGGAATAGGAACATCCTCACTAGATGGTATGTCTGTTTGTGTCCATTTTAATGGAGCTGTCCTCTCTTCCCCCCCTCCCATTGTCACATAAGGGAAGGATTGTTTGCTGTGGAGAGAATAAGTAATATTCTATCAATACTAATTGCAGCAATATTTTAAAAAATGGTTTGCAAAGTTGTTACACATCTGATTCGTTGGGAATTGGTCTTCACCTTGTCTATTATTAGGGAGCATTAAGTTCATGGATTCATTGTCAAAAGGGCAGTAGCATTTTTTTTTAGGTGTTCCTCTTTTGGCCCCCCTGCTTGGGAAACTTAAGTTTGTGTATCAAGTGTTCTTCATAAATACCTCATAAATATCTGGTCTTTCCTGGTAAATTTTATTTTGAAACACTGTTCTTGGCACGTAGGAGTTGCAGATTAGATTGAGTTTGTCAGAAGAGGTAAAACAACTAGGGAATCAAAGGGGCATTCCAGTTTCTGTCAGAACCTGGGTTGTAGCCACGTGATGTTTGGGGTTTCTTAAGCATTTTATTATTTTTCAGTGTAGTATCAATAAATTTATCTAAAAATTGTCTCTCTTGCAACTCCTTTTCAGGACATGGTTTTGGAGTGTAATGAAACCTTGACATTTAGTCAAGCTTTGACATTTTCTGTTAGACCAGACTAAGCCATCCCTCCCTCGTGAAGCTGCATTTCAATAGATGGGAAAACAGCAGTCAGAGGGTCACCTTACTTCTGATGTAATGTCTGACTTTTAGGCAACAGAATAACATCAGGTTTGAACTTGGTCTCTATCTGGGGCTGCAGGATGCGTGGAATGCGGATGGGGCCCTGGGCTACCTTGTGTAGCTCCAGGCCTGGAGGTTGGTGGCCCTGCCTCTGGCAGGGGCTTGGAGCTTAGTGACCCCTGGGGTCCTTTCCAACCCAGACCAGTCTGGGATTCTATGGACTGAAACTGCAAAACGTTCTTTTTGGTTTTTAATGTAAACCTAATTTCTCCACTGAGCCAATTCAGTTAAATGGAAAGGGTAATTTAATTATTACGTACAGCTAGTGCTCCCATCGAATCATAGAGCCTTTGAGGTTAGGAAAGACCTCTAAGATCATCAAGTCCAACCATTAACCCAGCACTACCCTATCTCCTAAAGGATGTCCTGAAGTGCTGCACTGAAGCTATGGAGATTGTTCCTCAATGTGAGTCATGTTTCATTCAGTGTCACTGAATTAACTGAAGACAAGAAGGCCTGTGCTGCTAGAAAATACCTGCTGCTGGGAAGGTAGCTGGGAGCTGGTGCTGGGCAAATCTGAAACTGACTACCCAACTCTTGGGGTTGCAAGCCCTTCCATTCCTGTATCCCACGTATCTACTCAACGACCAACAATTTCCTTCCCAGGCTCCACACTTTTTGTCTGAAGTTTAGGAGAAAGGCTTGAACTGGGAAGCCTCTGAGTTACTTGTGTGTGTTTTCTTTTCAAAAGCCTGTGTGTTAGAAGATGTCTGCTGCTTTGCTGCGAGTGCAAAACCAGGATGAAAGAAAATGATTCCCCAAGAATCTGACAGGTCCCCAAGGACATGAATTTCTGTGTGCAGCCAGTGATTGTTTGTCAGCCTCCATTGAAGCAATCTCTGCTTTGACCAGATTAGCTCAGCATTTACTGTGTGTACAGAGGCAGCAGTTTGATACAAATGGAGACACCAAAGCCTGCTCTGTTTGTCCTTGTAGCTTCCTGGATTTGCTTTAGCTACTTGCATGTAGCTAGTTGCTGTCTGGGTGTGAAGAAGCCTTGAGTATCTTACTACCTGAAACAGAAACATCAGGTGATATTCTGTTTCTCTTCAATCCATCCAAAAGAAGTCACCCTCATGATTATCTGCGTTGTGGTGGCTTACGTGGGCATGCTGTCTTACCTTGTCAAATGGTTTCATCAGTGGTGTCAGAAAGCGAGGAGAGGTCTGAGATTGTCTTGGCACTTCCATTGGCCGTTCTGAGCGATTCTGGAAAACCACCTTACTGCCCAGGCAGAACACACAGGTATTTCAGGTAGCAGAACCTTGTTGCACCATAGGAAAAAAGACTGACAATGAAATTCCACAGGCTGTTTCTGGGTCAAGTTTTTGTTTAGGAAGCAGAGGAAGTAGGAGGAGCACTGATGAGCTTTTGATGCTTTCTCTCTGCAAATCTGATGTATGGAAAATTTGTATTTAACTTACTGTCTCAAAATGCAGGCTGTTCCTTCATGATTGCTGCCCAGATGAATGCAATTGGATTCTGCTCCTGTGAGGAACAGGAGGAGTTAAGTGCTTCGTTCCCTCTTTATCTCAGAGGGGCTGGATCACAGATGTGTTTTTGTGCGTAGGAAACTGAAAGGTCAGAGTGGGGCACGGTCTGCTGCTGCCAGAGTGCCTGTCATCTGCAGAGCAAGATGGTTGTCTGATTTTTAGTGTGAACTGAAGTAAGGAGCTGTGTTGTTGAGGAGGAGATGGCTGTTTACTGTCCTGATATTCAACGCTGAGGAGTCAGGATCGAGAAGAAGGAGCAGAGGTGTTGGTGGGTGACGCTTGCCAGGCTCTTCGGGAAGGCAGCAAAGGGAAGGGCGGGCGAGCAGAGTTGGCTGGGCTGGGGCTGAACTTGCCCGAGTGTCTCAATCTAGCTGTTTCTCAAATTCATGGTGACAGAACTGGAGAAAGATGCCAAACTGTCTGCAAAGATTAAATTAATCAATGTTGATGTTCAAATAGATTAATTCTCTATGGGAAGCCTGATTTGTGCCCTGGGTGTAGCTCTGTCTTCCCCCTGGTTTCCTTTGGGGTACCCCCCATGCAGTGTTCCAGCCACCATCACATGTGTCACTTCCTGTGCTGTGATTGATGCTGGGTGATGCTCCTGCACTGCAGTTTCCCACATGAGCACTGAAAAAGCTTTTTTTTCCTTCTTTTTTTTCTTTTTCCTTTGATAATGTTAGCTTTGAGTCCCAAAAGTAAAGAAAACGCCCCCAGGATACTGCTCAGGGACAGCATCCTGTCACATGAAGCACTTAGGTTGAATCTAGACCCTCCTGAAGTGAGGGATGGAGCTCTCATGGTGGCGGTGCTTAGTACTGGCTGCAGAATCAACTGCTTGCTTGAAGGTTTTGGATAAGCCAGTACTAAAACGGAGCAAACTTTCACTGTTTGCTCAGGTTTTACTTCAGTGAGCACTGTGGTGCTGTTTTCCTTCAATGGAAATTGAGTATATTCTTGCTGCTGATAAGAAATGATGCAAGAAATCTCTACAGGACTGCTTGTGACTGATGGAGGGAGCTCTGCCAGTGGGTGGGTTGGAACTGCTGCTTGTTTCCTCTCATCTGTGCACTGGGCTGCTCATCGAGCTGTTGCTGGGTCAGAAGGCTCTATCCTCCAGCCTCCCTCCATGGTTAACTCTCAGGGAGTTGCAGCTGTGAAGGACCAGGCTCACTCCCACGTGGCCTTGTTGCCTTTTGGCAAAGCAGGAAGTGGGGAGCTGCATTAGGGGCACGTGGGGCTAGAACATCAGTTAATGGAGGAAAAGACAGTAACACCACAAATGGAGGAGGGAAATGGGTGAGGGAAGAATAGGAGAAAAAGAATCATAGATCACAGAATGCATTGGGTAGGAAGGGACCTTCAGAGGCCATCTAGTCCCACCCCTGCAGCGAGCAGGGACATCTTCACTAGAGCAGGTTGCTCAGAGCCCCAGCAAGCCTGACCTTGGATGTCTCCAGCGATGGGGCCTCCACCACCTCTCTGGGCAGCCTGTGCCAGTGACCCACCACCCTCAGAGTGAAGAGCTTTTTCCTGACACCCAACCTAAATCTCCCCTTTTCCAACCTAAATCTCCCCTTTTCCAGTTTAACCCATCACCCCTCGTCCTGTCGCTCCGTGCCCTCGGGAACAGTTCTTCCCCAGCTTCCTACAGGCACCTCTCAGGGACTGGAAGGGGCTATAAGGTCTCAGAGCCTTCTCTTCTCCAGGCTGAACCACCCCAGCTTTCCCAACCTGGCTTCACAGCAGAGCTGCTCCAGCCCTCTGATCATTTTTGTGGCCTCCTCTGGACCCATTCCAACAGCTCCATACCTTTCCTGTACTGGGGACCCCAAAACTGGACCTAGAACTCCAGGTGGGGTCTCCCCAGAGCAGAGCAGAGAGGCAGAATCCCCTCTGAACCTGCTGACCACACTCCTTGGGATGCAGCCCAGGATGGGGTTGGCCTTCTGGGCTGCACATGCACACTGGTGGCTCATGTCCAGCTTCTCATTCACGAGTCCCCCCAAGTCCTTCTCCTCAGGGCTGCTTCCCAGCACATCATCTCCTGACCTGTATGGATAACGGGGGTTGTCCCGACCCAGGGGCAGGACCCTGCAGAAAGAACAGAAGAAAGAGAGGGGAGACTGAAAGCCCCAGGCTGACATTTTTCTATCTGAAACAGTGTGAGATTGACCAAGGGTCATCCTGCTACCAGTGTGTCGTTACATATGGGGAGCTGAAGAGGACATAGGTCCCTGGGCTCACTCACTGCCTTATCTTTACAGGAAAACCAGAGAGCATCATTGAGGATTTCCCATCTGCATCCGTTAGAATCTTTTTTGCAGCTTTATCACCATAATATTTCCTGGGGTTGGGGGGTCAGCACATCCCAGTTGAGCCCGTGTCTTCCTTGCAGTAGTAAATAGTACACTTCCAGGCCAGTGTGCACCTTTAGGAATGTGTGCTATGGATGATAAATGAAAGGAGGTCAGGGGGAAGTGACCACAGCAAAGGCAGCTGCCATCAGCTGTTAAAGCACAACCCCATTCCCTTATGTTTTTGAACCAGGTCTCTGCTCGTCCTCCGCAGCGAGGAAGGGTCAGGAGGACGGTCCCTCTTCTCACAGATGTGACTCCTGAATTGATTGGCAGTATTGAAAAATCACATTGTGTGCTCTTCTGGGCAGCTGCAGGCATCCATTAAGAAGCCCTGTGTGTAATGGTGCTGCATGTGAGCTCTGTGTGGGCTGGCTGGGGTTTTGACAGTGTCCCAGTGGCCGTTCCACATCCGTGCTGTGAGCTGCGGTGTGTTTTCCAGAGAGACACTGCAGCTAATGACAGGTCTTGGCATCTGTTGGACACAAGTCAGCGTTTGCTGCTCCAGGGATCTGGTGTCTCTTGGGCTGCAGGGGTGGGGTATTCCTGCCTGGTGTTTTGAGCCCTCGATGGTGTCCTGCAGCTGACAGGAGCGCTGGTCGTGAGCCTGCAGCTGGCCAAGGACCTGCTGACAGCATCATTTCATGATCCTTTCTACGTGCAGAAGAACAGCTGCTTTATAACTGCTTCTCTGCTCTGCTACTAATGCCTCCAGAATGCCTTTGTTACATTAAACCTCAGTCAGTTGAGGATGCCCCTTTGAGGCTCTAGTAGCTCAAGTCTGAGCCTGGCGTGGAGCTGTACATAATTTCAGGGGTCATAATCCCAATGTATCTCTGCCTTTCAGTTTCCTTTCGCTTCTAGCCTTTTATTGAAAAGGAAACTGTTTTATCCCTAATCGTATGATTGATGCTATTTCTGTCCTGTCCAAACTAAGTGCAGGTTGTTCTTAGCAGTCTCAGCTTCTTTAATTAGAAACAAACTCTTGACATCTCATTCCAGAAACTGAAATGATTTTGGAGTTGTTGCTTACGTTACAGTTTGAGTTGTGCAAGCCAAGAGTATCGTTTTCTGGGAAGTCACTGGCTTCCCATGCCTGACTCTGCAACATTCCTGCAATCTGGTGAGATGCTGCCTTTGTGTCCTGTGGAGACATCTCTGCAAATGACATGGGGGTCTGGTCCCACCTCATTTACGTTAGCTGTAATGTTCCTGTCAGCTTCGACAGGGTCATGGTTGGTTTACTTTGTGTGGCTGGTGGGATTTGGGGTGTTTTGTCTTTGGGTACTTTTTTCCTTTTTAAGATTTTTCCACTACTACTCATGTAATCTACCCAATTCGACAAATGTCAATACGATCCACACGAAGATCTACAAATGCAGCTTTCAAACTCACCATGAAATACAAGCACACCCTGCCCCTGGGTGTGTTTAACAGACGGGGAGATGAGGTACTTAAAGATATGGTTTAGCACAGGACAGGGACGGTTGGACTCAATGGGCTTAAAGGCCTTTTCCAACCCTGTGACTCTGTGATTCTTGTAATTCTGTGAACGTGCAGGAGCAAATCCTTCCTGCCACCCTGATAATGAGAGATCAGCCTTCGTGGGGCTGCAGCAGGCACAGGGGGTGGCTGTTCAGAGGAATGAGAACTGAGCCAGAGGTGTGTGACCTTCCAGCATGAGACTGGACTTGGCTAGTAGAGCTATGTGCTGTCCCTCACTAAGGGCAAGTACCTATAGAATCCCAGCTGGTTTGGGATGGAAGGGGCCTCAAAGCCCACCCAGTCCTACCCCCTGCCATGGGCAGGGATAACCCCACCAGCCCAGGGTGCCCAAAGCCCCATCCAACCCGGCCTTGAACCCTGCCAGGGACCCAGGGGCTCCTACAGCCTCTCGGGGCACCCTGTGCGAGGGCCTCCCCACCCTCCCTGGGAAGGATTTCTGCCTAATACCTCATCGAAGTCTCCCCTTTTTGGGTGTAAAGCCATCAGCCCCTGTCCTGTCACTTCAGGCCCCTGTTAACAGCCCCTCTCCAGCTTTACAGTCCAGCCTGCCGCTTTCACGTCAGCAGGAGATAACATGCTGTCTGCCATGTAAAGCACCTTCTGGGGGGGGGGAAGTGGTGCCACCCAAGAGCACCGAACCTTTCACTGGGGTTTTTAAATTATGAATAGGCAGTATTGTTGGATTTGATCACAAACATTTATGAATATGTTTAATTGAAGGCACCAGAGGCTTATAGCAATACAGAACATTCTATATATGCTAATTTGTAATTAAAATTCATTACTAATTAAATACTTACATGAACCAACCACATCGGTTTTTTTAAGGATTATATTATTATACTTCTATGAATTTCTGAGCAGACCTTATAATTGGGAACTTACTTTATTATCTTTATTTAAGTACATTTCCTCTAATAAAGATTTCCTCTCCCCCCCAACTCTGGTAGTGTCTCGAGTCTTTGGGCAAGGAAAGATCTGCTGATGAGGGTTATTCAAGGGCAGTATAGACTTAATTTTTCTAGTTTTCTGGTTGGTAGCAGGAGATGGTTTAGTAATTTTGCAAGAGGAGCCCTGTGTATGAATGAACCCTGACCCTTCATGATGCTGTCAGCCGTTTGATAGAAGGATTAATTATCTCGGAATGTTTTACACTAATAAGGATCCTGACACATTTTATGTGCCTCTGGCCAGTGGGCAAGGAAAGGACGGTGAGATGTACTCAGCATTGGTGAGGCTGCACCTCGAGTGCTGGGCCCAGTTCTGGGCCCCTCACTCCAAGGACATGGAGCGAGTCCAGAGAAGGGCAGCCAGGCTGGGGAAGGGGCTGGAGGGCAAATCCTCTGAGGAGTGGCTGAGGGAGCTGGGGGTGTTCAGCCTGGAGAAGAGGAGGCTGAGGGGAGACCTTCTCCCCACCTCCCCTGCCCTGCCAGGAGGGTGCAGAGAGGTGGGCGATGGTCTCTTCAGCCAGGGGACAGGAGATGGGACAAGGGGCAATGGGCTCAAGCTGTGCCAGGGCAGGGTCAGCTCAGATGGGAGGGCAAAGTTCTTCCCTGGCAGAGTTGTGGGGCTGTGGCACAGGCTGCCCAGGGAGGGGGCTGAGCCCCCACCCCTGGGTGTGTTTAACAGAGGGGAGATGAGGTGCTCAGGGATCTGGGTCAGCACAGGACAGGGATGGTTGGACTCCATGAGCTTAAAGGGCTTTTCCAACCTGGTGATTCTGCAAGGGGTTGGACTAGATGATCTCTAAAGGTCCCTTCCAACCAAACGTGACAAACGTGTGGTATCTGTATAGATTAAGGACATTGGGCAAAAAATCCAGGAGCTTTGTCATGTAGAACTGGTTTCACCACCAGTGGTGGTAATGCCAGTCTTGTTCCTCTCTTTCCACATGCAAAAATCTGAAATTCAAGTATGTTGGTGTTAGTGACATGTGACACTAGTTACAAATGATGGGTTTTGTTTGCCTTCAGAACTGTGTGACTGGCCAAGCTGGGTAAGATCTGTACATGACAAAGAAAGACATAGAGGGATGTCCTAAACCCAGACCTTGTTTTCTCCCTTCTCTGAAGAGGAATTTCTTTTTAAGGTGCTGGAATTCATTGGTCCTACGCTTATATACAGCAATCTCCAAAAATTAAAGATGTGACCACAGGAGTAGCTTTATTTCTGCCCCTTAAATGATTTGTTTGAGGTGTATCTCTCATACATGAGTGTTTTGGTTGGGTTCAGTATGTGCCAGGAAGAACAACAGATGCTTTTTTCTTTCCCTGTGGCAGCTGAGCTGAAGTCAGTGCTGACGTGCTTGTTTACAGCATGGCATCCTAGAAACAGGCTATTCAGACTATTCCTTGTTTTCTTTAAAGTCTAATATTTGAAGTCATGATTGCCATATTCTCCTGATTATTTTTTTCCCCTGGGCCTTGAGGTAATGAAATTTAATCCTGGTATTGGGTGTTGGTGAGCGCGACCCTGAGATGCTAAGGGAGTCGCACACTATAATTACTGGTTAGAAAATGACATGTAAAGTAGTCACTGACCAGAAGAGCTTGTTTTTGGGAGGGGTCATTTTTTCTGGGTTTGCATTTTTTTGCCCCCTTTCTTTTTTCTAATGAGCTTTAGATGGGTGTTTTTCAGTCCCGCTCAGTCTGAAGGCAGCTTGCCTGCTGTGGGAAGAAGTAAGGGGAAGAGACAATGGCATCTGCGTTAGCTGCTAATTTTAACCTCCAGCTCCCTTCCCTCTCGGGGTGGCTGTGCAGACAGAGCCTCGTGGGTGAATTGGGAAGCAAATTATTTTCCCCAACTAAATGAATTACGTGCCAGACAGAACATGATTCATCCAGAATGACCGATCTTTGTTCCAAGTCGTTCCAGAAGTCTGGGTGTAATGGGGGTTTTAGTGATTTCTTTTCTTTCCCCCAGCTCCCAGGCTAGAGTAGGAGTCTGGTAGGTAGGAGCTGTGCTTGTGTAGGCTGGGACTGAATCCAAATGGCTACGTCAGGCCCGAGCTTTTGGTGGGTGTCTGCTGTGCTAATGCCAATGCTGCCGAAATCCCTTCTTACTAGAGAGCCCGTATATTTTCTGTTCACTTCACATGCAAGGTTCCCAAATCAAATGTACATTTTTGGGACAAGTGGACAGAGAGGAGTTGGTGCTAGGGCTCCCTGGAGTCTCTTACCATGGTTCCCACGTGCGCTGGTTGTATGAGTGTTTCTAGCTGAGGAAGGCAGTTTTTGATAACAATTAGCCCTCTTGCTGGCTTGCAGACTGTCTGCAAACAGATTGCAATGTTAACAAACTCAATTGCTGGTTATAATAGTTTTCTGCATAGTAATTAATTTTTTTTCTCCAGAAAATTACTGTTGGTAGTAAGATTTACTTAATACCTGAAAGAATACTAAGAGCACAGTGTACCTGTAAGACATCCCTGATAAACAGAAAATACAGGAGCACGGCTGGACTTCCCACAGGAGTCACTGGGATGTTTGCATATCACCTTTCTCGTTATTTCTGCGGCTGTAGCAGCGAGTGAAAGTTGATGCCACCTGATAGCTAGTGAGTAGTCTGTGTAAAACGAACCTGATGGGCTCTGGGGCGTTCCCTGTCTCTTGGATCATCTCCACAGTTCGTATTAATTGACAACCTCACTGCAGGGAGACCAAGTGCTGCTCCAGGGCCAGAGTGATATTTGCATGCAGGATCCAGTTCTGCTCAGAACTCACTCAGGAAATGCTGAAACAGCTCAGAGGGGGTTATGACACTGAAGCCCCGAGAAGCTGGAATCCTAACTCAGTAGCCTTGGTGGCTCTGCAGCGGGATTCTCTACCTTGGGCACACAGGGATCACTCCTCATGATGTGATCCTCCTCCTCTGTTTAAAGCCAGATCTCTCATACTGATACAGATTGATCTGCATATTCATTATAATTTCTAGGAAAAGACAGGGTTATGCAGATTACTCCCAGGAAGTCATTTACATTAACTCCTCCCAGATAGAGTATGCTCAGGGACACTCAGGGGGTGGTCTGGTGGTCCTCAGGGATGAAGGCTGGATGTTTGCCTCTCTCTCAGCACATGCTCTTTAGGGTTTTCTCCATAGTCTCAAAACCCCGTTCCTGCACAAACTAGTTAGAAAAACTTTTAGCTGAAAAGCCATAATTGGTTGTTGGTCTCGTTATTTATGACTTCCCATCTTCACTTTCTTTGTCTCCAAGGCTGTTCCACTGTTAGGGGTAAATTCTGTAGCTGCTCCAGCAAAGCAGCTCAAATGGCTTCAGCCATGTTCTACTAAAATCCAAACCACACAGACACTGTCTATTCTCAATCCACACGAATTCTCCCTATATTAAAGCTATATCAATTAATTGTCTCTTAAGCTACATCATTGAATCAGTACCACTTTTCCTGTGGTGCCTGCTGCTGTGGTCCTAAAAATACTCCGATCTTCAGGAATGTTGGTACAACATCTTTCGTTCCCAGCCACGTCTCCACATGTGCTGTCATTTTATTTGGCTACCTAGCTATTTTCCAGCCTGAACTTCTTTTTTTTCCCCCTTTCCTATTTGGGTTGGTTTGGTGAGTCTGGAGGAGGAAATACCTGTGATTAGGGTGAACTAAACAACCATGGAGGTTTCTACACACTAGGATAGCAGACAGCACCAATGCCAACCTCTTGGCTAGCTTTGGCTTTGCAAAGCTATTCAAGGAGTGGCCATTCAGTTCTCCTCTGATGGTACAGACAAAGACTCTGTCTATAGTCGTATTTTTTTAAAGACAATTGCTTGTCTTGGAGTAATTTGGAAGAAATCACTGGCTTATTGCAGAATAACGACCTCATCTCTGCCTTGCTGAATGCACTTTGTTTCAGCTGTCCTTGTGTGGGTGATCCTATAGCCAGTTACCAGTTTCTTGAGCTGTCGTGCCTCTGATTTAAAAACTAATTAAAAAAACCCAAACTAGTCGCATAGGACAGGGAGAGAGCTGGCTGTGTCCAAAGGTACACTAGGCAATGTTTTATTTTACTCAGCTCCTTCACTCACAGTTTGGGTTACCGTAACAGACAACATGAAGTGTAGGCTGGAAAGAGGCCAGGAGCCCCATCTGCTGAAAAAAGGAGATATTTTTTCTAATTACAGTCTAGTAGGCAGAGCCTGGGGATAATGACACACCTTTCCTCCCATGAATGTTTTCATGAACTTTGCCTGTCTCAGGAGGTTCCCTCAGCGCTGTGCTAAATCGGGTCATTTGTGTGTATACAGCAGGACAGGACAAAAGCTGGGCGTATGTCCCAGTGCCCTGGGAAGCTCCGTTCCTTCTCACCAGTTAAGCTGTGAAGGGATTTTCCTCCTGCGAACTGGTGAAAGAGCTGCTGAAGGTCAGGGGTTTTCCTTGGTCTGTGCAGGTATGTGTCTCAGTGCTCTGCAAATTGGGTCTGAGAAGGGAAGTTCCTTGCTTTGGTTGCTGTTTTAAAGCTGTTCAGTAGCCGTATACAGAATCAAAAAGTATATTAAAGCATTCTTCCTGGAGTGAGTATTGCTGTGTCCATCCGCCCAGTTATGCATTTCCAAGGTGTCCAGCTCAGTGTGATCCCTTTGTCATGCTTTAGGTTTGCTTTCTGGCTTCAAGCACTTGTCATCATTTAAAAACAAGACCTGTGTTTGAGCAGTGGAGTTGTCTTGCATACTGGAAAACTGGTCTAAACGGAGATATTTATTGAGAATAGAGAAAAGTGGCTATTGTAGTGTGTGTATCCAGGTAATCTCCCAACAAAATCACGACAGGTTTCTTTTTATTCACAACAGTAGAAATATCTGCAGAGGCACATGGCTGTTTGTGTTCAATACGAAGCGAAGGAGGAGGAAAAAGCCCAACCAGCTGCCATCACCTTGCCCATCCTCCCCTCTGTGACCTCTGTTCTCTGTATTTCTGATCCACCCCCACTCCCAGTGCTCATAAATATTCTACTACATCGGTGGCACAAAAGAAATTCCCTTGTAGCCGTTCACGTGAAGGCCAAGCTTCCTTATTAATGTTGCATGACTCGCCTCTCTCCCGGTGACAAAGCCTACATGCGGTGGCTCCTGAGCATCGCTGTTTTGGGGGAGGGGGGTGGTCCTTGGTTCCCTCACTTTATAACAGGACTGATGGGTTGCTTAACTGCCAAGGTTCCTTACTGTTTTCGCTCGCAGCTGTTCACACAGGGCTTGTTTAGGGCTCAACACAAAGCTTAAAAATATTAATTAAAATAAGAAGGGTGGGGTGTGGCTGGGGGGAGGATAGAGCCCCAGCTGTGGCAAAGCAGTGTCTAATCTCCATGTGCTAATGGATCAGATCTTCTAGACAGAGCATCAAAATAGCTAATCTGCCCTTGCAGCTTGTGTCCTCTTGACTCTTGCTGAGTTTTTGGGCTCTTTTGTGTTCATAGCTGGTCCTGCAGGATTACTTAGGAAGAGTGTTTCGGTGGGTTTCTGTTTTTTCAGCCTCCACGTGGAGGACAATTGCACCATTAGAGTAGGAATAAAATAGGTGATTAAAAACACATTTCAGAGACCTGCCCTGAAGTGTTTATCCCTTTAGTATTCGGTAGAAGAGCAGGAATGGAAAATCTTTCCATTCTCTATCTGTATGAATTTATTTTAAGCTGCCTTGGCAGGGGGGTTGGACCCGATGATCTCTGGGGGTCCTCTCCAAACCCTGTGATTCTGTGACTTTCATCTTTGCTTTTCTGTGCTATATGATACTGTCTTTATCTTCTTTTGACTTAATATTTGCTTTGGTATTTTGTAGTACTGGGTTTTCTGTTCTCTGCTGGTGGTGTCCCCATCATCATGTTGCTAGCTGTTGGAGGAAGGAGGAGTTGCTCGATGGGAGGAGTTCTCAGCTGGTTTTAGCTCTCACATTTTGAAGAAGCAGCGTTTATTTCAACCTTTATAGTTGAATTAAGCTGTATGGTATGCACTGTATGCATGCAGTTACGTGTATCCACTTGTGGTAGTAATCAGTGGTGATTTTTTAAGTTCCGTGCGGGTGATGGAAGGTGGTAAGATACATACGTCAGAGAACTGTCTGGGGTAATTGAATATATTGAGATCAGCAGAAGGGTTCACCTGAGAGGCCTAGAGGTTTGTTTTATTTTGGCTTTTAGCTGGTCATATTCAGTAGCCACATTTGAGTCATTGTCCTGAAGGTTTGGGTTTTGTTGGTTGTTTTTTACAAGCAGTATTGAGTGTAAACAAGACAGACGGCACCAGGCTCCACACATCGCAGAAACTGGAACTGCTTATTGTGTGTAAAGAAAATGAAGAAACCCACGACTCCTGTCAGCTTTCTGCTGCTTGATTCCTTTTGCTGTCCTCATTACAAAATGTTTTCCAGACCCCCTTCAGTTTCCACTGTTGGACGGGGTCAGCAAAGCCTTCGGGGCAGGGAGCAAGCAGGGGGCAGTTAGAGACCTGCCCAAGCACTGTTCTACCTAGGGAGGGCAAATCCGTGGAAATGCCAGCCTTGGGTGACGTTGTGCATCGCTGTGTCCCAGCAGCTATGCTGAGCAGAGCTTAGGCAAGCTTTAAATGCGGTGTGGGCTTGTCCCAGTTCTGGGAGAGCAGTCAGCTCTTTTTTATTTTTAATCTCTTCCCTCTGCCCACTGGAAAAGAACAAACAAAACCAACCAACAGCCAGCCCGACAGCAAACAACTTGTGTGTCTCAGCGTTTCTGAAGAGGTCCCTGCAGCTCCTGGCAGGCCAGTTTGGTCTGGAGAGGCAGCGGTGCCCATCCAGCATTAACTTTGTTCCCAGGGCTGTTGACCAGGGAGAAGACACCTGGGCTGGGCGGCTGGGCGCTGGCTCTGTGCTCTGCTGCTGGAGCAGGAACACTTCCCAAAGAAGAGTGTGTGACGTGGCAACCACCGCACTGGCCTCGCTGCTGCTGCTTCACAGAGAGCTGGCCATAACGAGCTGGGTTGGTTTGTGTCCCTGTATCTAGGATGCCTGTTTAGCTGGAATGCCCAAACACTGCTAGGTGGTTCAAGGGCTCTTGGGTGCTTGTTGTAATCCTTAACAAGCAGGGTGTTAGTGAAGAGCCCACACTACTGCTGTGCAGCAGCATATTACTTTGGACATTGATGCAGGGATTGTAGACATCCCTCGTGTCCCACAGAGACCTGGGGATTTCTGCAGGTCTGGACCACATCCATCAGCAGATGCCAGCAGTTATACACTGCTGTCCTACTTTGTGAAACACCCACAAGAGCACACCTCTTCACCACTCATATCCGTTGTTCTTACTTGGATTTTTTTATCTGTTTCTCAGAATTTTTGTCCCTGGCCTCTGTAAGGACACCTAACATGGTTTGGTGTTGCTGCTGCAGTAAGAGCAGTGATACGAGCTGCAGTGATACAAGCCCCTTTTCCTGTAGACCCGTGGAGTTAATGCAGACCTGTGTAGAGACCTTGTTGGAAGCCGTTCTTGCATTATTTAGCCTTAATTTAGGTAGATAGATAGCTGCTGAAAGCAGGGTGAAGAAGAAAACAATTGTGTGTGTCACAGTTGCTTGTTAGTAGGATACTCGTTGTCTTAAAGACCCTTTTAATACATTTTCAAATACGTTTTAGAGTCAACCTTGCAAAGTGGGTATGAAGTATACTTCTTTTTAAAAAGGCTGAATAATGCCTCTTTATTTTGTGATTGAATTGATGATCTGTGAGACTTCAAGTTGTCAGTGATCATAGACTAATGGCTTTAAGGAAAACAGTATGGCGATGTTACAGTTTAATGAGACTCTGCCTTGCATTATGAGTAGTCAGGTTGACAGCTGATGGTTCCAGTCTGTAATCACAAGGGAAAAGCCTGTGACCGTGGGTCAGGTTAATTCTGCGGTTTGCCAAGTTCAGTGGATGGATGTGAAGAAGGCAGAGGGAATTAGGCTGAAGCCAGGCTGAGAGAGTTGGGCTGGTTCAGCCTGAAGAAGAGAAGGCTCTGGGGGGACCTTATAGCCCCTTCCAGTCCCTGAGAGGTGCCTGTAGGAATCACAGAATCGTAGGGGTTGGAAGGGACCTCGAGAGATCGTTGGGTCCAACCCCCCAAGGAAGCTGGGGAAGAACTGTTCCTGAGGGCATGGAGCAACAGGACGAGGGGTGATGGGTTAAGCTGGAAAAGGGGAGATTTAGGTTGGGTGTTAGGAAAAAGCTTTTCCCTCTGAGGGTGGTGGGTCACTGGCAGAGGCTGCCCAGAGAGGTGGTGGAGGCCCCATCCCTGGAGACATCCAAGGTCAGGCTTGCTGGGGCCCTGAGCGCCCTGCTCTAGTGAAGATGTCCCTGCTCACTGCAGGGTGGGACTAGATGGCCTCTGAAGGTCCCTTCCCACCCAATGCAGTCTATGATTCTGTGATTCTATGAATTTGGTTGTACGTGGTTGTCCCTCATGAGAGAGAGAGAGCCTTTTCAGCTCTGTGGGTCTGTAAAACAGAAATAGCCTTAATTTTCTGTTATCTCCAAGGACTGATGAAATCTCTGATGAAACAACTTGCCTGGCATTTTCCATAACCAGTGCAGGAGGCCACCAGAACCATCAGTTGTGTAAAGCAAGCCAACAACCTCACCCAGTTCCCCAGTAACCCTGATTCAGAGGAAGATGTTTGTGTTTCTGAATCGCCAAAACGTGACCTGAAGTAGAAGTCATAGTGGAGATGGCATTGGGTTGAATTCCCTGATCTATTGCCTAAGCACAGTTGTGGGTTTTTTTATTTTTACCTGATGTTCACAGTAAGTAAGTGTATCTCTACTGAAATGGAAATGCAGAATGAGTGATTGTACCTATGGGAAGATCTGCTAATGACACTAGGCTTGCCTTTCCTGCTATAAAAGGCCACCTCTCGAGCTTCTTGGATGCTTGAAGAATGAAGAGGTATGACACTTTGCAATGCCTGGTGTCAGTAGAAAAAACCCTGCAGCTCTGCAGAGCAATCTCTGCCAGCCCTGGGGAAATCCAGCGAGCAGAAGTGCCTCGCTTTGCTCAGCTTAGCCAGATTTAATGAGATGCTTCTGTCCACTGTAGGCTTAGCTGTGCTTTGAGGTGGCTAGAAGAAAGCAGATACGAGGGCAGGGACTTCTTAGATTTGTTTTAATTTGGAACAGTAGCACAGGCTAATACGTGACAACTGAGCCCAAGTTTGACAGCCAAGAGAAACAGATGTGTTGAAGCAACGAGGGGATAATGAGATCGAAGCGTATCGACTCCGACTCCTCTACAACATGACAGTTCTTTATGATGAACATTTCTTTTTTTAATTAACGTGTGACACTCAGTTTTAGGGTGTTCCCCACCAGTAATGTATAAGGAAGACAGAAAACTGCTGCTTGGGTAGCCTGTCTGATGTGACGTAGCTGCGTGCTGGTGGCTGCGGTGTTGAACGTGGGCTTGGGGCTCACCCTGACACAAGGCATGGTAGCACAGCTTGTATTTTTTTCCACTGATCTGGCATAAATTGTACTACTAAATGCATGAAGTAAATCTAGGTGAGGAATGCTGACAGGATGTGGAGACTAGGTGATGGGTATTTCAGGTTGTAGGTGATGGTAGTCACGATTCCCAGGGATTTTTTTCATTTGCAATCATCTGCCTCTGTAAGTAGCAGTTATCTGGCTTACAAAGTAAGGGAAAAATCATACCAGAAAAATTTAGTGCTTTGGAAAACCTGAAAGCTTCTGGTTGTATTTTTCTTGCCTTTATTATGTTCCTTCAGATACACAGAATCACAGAGTCACACTGTTGGAAAAGCCCTTTAAGCCCACGGAGTCCAACCATCCCTGTCCTGTGCTGACCCAGATCCCTGAGCACCTCATCTCCCCTCTGCTAAACACACCCAGGGCTGGGGACTCAGCCCCCTCCCTGGGCAGCGTGTGCCACAGCCCCACAACTCTGCCAGGGAAGAACTTTTCCCTCCCATCTGAGCTGACCCTGCCCTGGCACAGCTTGAGCCCATTGCCCCTTGTCCCATCTCCTGTCCCCTGGCTGAAGAGACCATCGCCCACCTCTCTGCACCCTCCTGGCAGGGCAGGGGAGGTGGGGAGAAGGTCTCCCCTCAGCCTCCTCTTCTCTGGGCTGAACACCCCCAGCTCCCTCAGCTGCTCCTCAGAGGATTTGCGATACGCTCACTAGTATTTATGGAGTGGAAGAAACAGGAGAGCCTGTGAGCTGGGTGGTGTTTATTTCACTGTGAGTGTGTGGCTGTTCCTGAAGCTGACATTACATGTGCCTTTCTCACCGCAGATCCTAGATACAGTCTGCCTTAGGATGGGCTCCTCGTAGCACTGGCTCTTTGCTGAGGTCTGCTTTGGAGAGAGTCATGCCATTTTCCAAACCCAGTGTTTTTTCTATTGCCATCTCAGTCTTCTGAACGTCCTGTGAAAATACAGGCGAGAGGGCTCACAGGACCCTGAAGACAAGTGCTGTAATTCCTGAGGCTGTAGGAGCTGGGCCGTGGCTGTGTGAAAGGAACACCGGGGTCAGACCTTGCCGTGTCACCCGTGGGCGGTGGGTGGTGGAGTCTCCCTGTCCATTCTAGGAAGCTATTTAAAGCACAGCATTGGTTTCCCTAGGAGAATATGGGAACAGGCTCTGAAGCATGATGAATATTGTCAGGTCATAAGATCTTTATTTCACATGGGTTTTTAGGTTTGTAGTGGGGTTGTTTTCCTTTATTTTCCCCTTCCCCTGAAATAAGCACAAGAGCTTTGGCTTTTACCAGCACTCTTCTGCAGGGCCATGTCTGTTTTCTTCATCTCTTGACCTGCCAGCACTGGCTCGATCTCAGTTGATGGTTATTTACAGGAAGTAAATGGTGGTGTTAGAAAAATGACATTTACACTAATTCTTGGTATCGTTTCATTGGTATTGTAATTGAAATGGTTGGGGTACCTTTTGTGTAGTCCTTAGTGAAGTTAAAATAACTTCTGGTGTGATTAACTGGCTGGAGAGGTTGAATCTTTTTGTTTTCTCTGGGTTTTATCAGTTAAAGTTTATTGTTTTCTTAGTTTCAGAGTAATGAACATGAGTGGCTACCAAGTGCAGTGCAAACCTGTAAGGTACCAGTTTACTCACCCAGGAGGGGTGTGAAATCCAACCTCTCCTTGAACACCCCCAGGGATGGTGACTCCACCACCTCCCTGGGCAACCCCTTCCAATGCCCAACCACTCTCTGGGAGAAGAAATGTCTCCTCATTCCTAACCTGAGCCTCCCCTGGCACAACTCACAGCCATTCCCTCCCGTCCTGTGGCTGGGTATCTGTGAGAAGGGGCTGAGCCCAGCTC
Source organism: Zapornia atra (assembly GCA_013400835.1). NCBI lineage: Eukaryota > Metazoa > Chordata > Aves > Gruiformes > Rallidae > Zapornia > Zapornia atra. The sequence continues at coordinate 132,932 of VZTU01022403.1, forward strand.
CCCACAGCCTCCTTTCAGGGAGCTGGAGAGAGCAAGGAGGGCTCCCCTGAGCCTCCTCTTCTCCAGACTGAGCAGTCCCAGCTCCCTCAGTCCTCATCAGACCATGACAAACACTTGTTAAAAAGGAGTTGCACGGAGTGGCCTAGGTGGAAGTTGAGGCAAAAACTCCTTTTCCTGAAGACTTGCAGGAGAAGCAAAGCGCTGTGTTGGAGAGCAAGAGAGGGACCAGGAGGAAGGATAAATCCAAGTAGTACTAGATAATTTTGAGTGGTGTTGCAGAAAACCTATTTTTATATGATTTCATCATTTTTTTTCCAATTTGAAATTTTGTCAGTCTCTCTCCTTTTCCTTATGCTGTCCCTTTTTATGTTGTGCTTTGGTATTTGATGGGTTTATTGTCAGTGCAAACAAGCCTGCTGCAGTTCCCATTTTATTATCTCTGCTGTAACATCTCTGCAGAATTAACTTGGGCTCGCGTGATGTCTGACAAGCCCTTGAACATCAGTGTTAAGTGTGCATTATTCATATTGCAAAGGCTTTTGTTGTTCTGCATTTTTTTAAATTACCTTAGTCACTTGTGATGTTAATAATATGGGGGTTTGCCCTTTTGAGGGTTCTTAAGGTAACGAACCTCTTGAAATAAAAATAGAGGAAGATAAAGGTGTTGCTTCATACTGCAGAATAGTTATATTATTAATGTAATTCCAAAGCAAATACTCATTTCTGGGATGCTTGGGCAAGCAAAAGTCATAACCATTCTTAGTTTACATAATTCTCTGGGGGAAGAAGTCCAAGCCCACTCATTTTACTGTGCATCAAGTCAACATATCAAGAGTCCTGGTGTCTTTCTCTGTGGCTAAGTTTATACATACTCTGGAGTAGGGGGTTTCCTATGTATATCTTTTAATGGATTTTCATAGTATTGTTAATGTGATTTATCTCCTCACTGCTTTATCAGGCTTTGTTTTCCATCTCCAATGCTTTCCTTGGTCACCAGAGAGCTCTAACCAACCATCGCTGGCATCACACACAACCCTGAAGCAGCAGGTTTGGTCCCAGTAGCTGTGTGAGAGCAGGTGACCAGCCAAGCACTGCTGTTGCTGTGGGAGAAGGCTTTGATCTGGGCTGGTGCACACTGCAGATGTGATGAGAAAGATTATTTTTTTTTTTTAGTAAATGTTTTTCAAATACCATTCTATAGCCATGAGGCTGCTTGGCTTGAAAGGTGCCACCCCACTGGGTCACAGAGTCTTTTTTATAAGCTGTTGTACTCTAAGGGCCAGTCGGTAGCTGTTGGTTATGGGGCAGAGCCCGTCAGCGCAGAACGAGCTGGAGAACATGAAAGATGCTCTCTGTTTACAGAAGGGGTCTTTCAGGCCTGTAGCTGATCCAGTGATCTCAGCTGTTTGATTCTTTCTTTCTGAGCAGGCTTTGGACTTTGAAGGAAAATTCAAAGTTATATTAACTTGAGCTCCTGGTATGTCTGGAATGGCTGAAATAATGTTACTCATGTAGACATTAACATTGTGAGTAATGTGTTTTGTGTTACTCCACTTCAGTGGAGTAACTGTAAGTAGGTAAACCATTTCCTTCACCTGTTTCTGTGGAGCAATGCAGATTTCAGCACCAGCACGCTATGCACTGCCTGAAACTTCAGTTGTCAAAGGTTTTGAGGAAAACAGCTAGGGTAAGTTCAGCTAGATGGGTTTTCAGGTTGTTTACCTGTAACAAAAGAAGCCATCCTCTGAGGATGAGCTCCGTTGGAAATGAGGGGAGTGTATACTGGAGAATTCCCAATTCTTTCTCAGGAGTTACTCCCTATTTCTGTGATAACAAAATTTTGTCCTGTTTTCTTTACAGCACCCCCACCACCCCCATGCCGCCTCCCCCTCTCCCCCCCCATTCCCGCAACAGCTCAGTGGAAAGAATACATCAAACCAGCAAGGAATAAGAGTGATGTGAATCTCTGTCGTCTCAAAAACCCACCAGGAGGTCCCCATTAGTATGTAGATGTCAGTCCAAGGGAAATGACAATTTACTGAAGAAATCTTTTGACCCAGAGTCAAATCTCAGGTGAACCAAACCCGAATAGGCTCTGCCACCTACTCAACTGTATTTTCAATGAGCCTTTTTTATGTCTGCAGGGAAATTAGAGTGGGAAGAGGAAACTGGGGGAAGGGAAAGCAGGGTCCTACACGCTGTCTGAATGTAATTTTTTTCCTGCTCAGTTTCTTAAAAGAGCCACAGTCTTGGGCAGGGGAGAAGGTACTACGTCAGAACTGTTGTGCTCTTAAGCGGCATTGATACCTACAAGTAAACTGCTTTGGCCTTTTTTGAGTAATTAGACTGAAAGGTACCAGAAAGGCAACTGGTTTGAACTAGAGGAGGTTTGGTAGAGCCTCTGGCTCACGATTTTTGGTTCTGCTAATCTCTGCCTCTGAAAGTTCCCTGAAAAAAGCTGGCATCTCAGCAGGACATGCCCGCGGGGCTCGGAGCTTAAAAGAAACACCGGTGCTAAACAGCATCAAGATGCACCGGCTTTGCGACAGGTTTTATTCTTTTTCTGCTGAAGGTCCAAGTAGAACAGCAGGCGGTTTCCTGGACACAGAAATACGATGTTGTATGATTCATGTGGCCACATGATTAGCTATATCATTTATTGTCTAATTTCCCTAAATATGGTAGCAGGGATAGTAACCAATTAAAATAATCAGAAACAGGAGTCTAGCATGGAGAAGCAGCAAATCCATCATGAGGTTTTAGCTGCCGTTGGATTTTTAGGTCATCTGAGTTATACTCATATATATATATATAAAAATGTTGCCATTAATAATATGCCAGTGAATCTTCTCATTACAAAATATTTTACAGCAGTTACGTGGCTTTTGCTTACCTAGTGGGTTTTTCTAAATCAAGAGGACTAAAGCCAGTAAGCTTCTCTTCCCTTTAATGCAATTTCTTAATAGTAAGAAGATAGAAGAAGGTTGCAGATGCGCTGAGTTGCTGTTTGAACATTTATAAGAGGGTGAGCAGTGTGCTGAGAATACTGCCTGCGTTCTCGTTGTGTAACTGCTCCCTTCAGGATCAGTCTTTACACTTTTTCTGCTTTGTGAACGTCTCATGACTCCACCCAGATAGTTTTACTGGCTGATTCTTCGTTCTTCCAACAAGTCATCCCCTTCTTAACCCTGCTCCAGCCCTGCTCCTGCCGTAGCACTTGATGCTTTGGTTTGTCCTTGGCACCAGCCTGTTCTCCGCTCCCGTGTGGATGGCAGAGACGGTGAAATACAGGACCTGTGAGTGTGTTCTGGTGATTTAACTCGCTTTGCCTTGCATCTCTGCTATGGAGCAGCTTTTAGAGTAACTCGGCTAATTACGTGTAAAACCTTGGTGTCTCTTGGCTATATAGGGCATATCCCCAAAGGGTTTTCATGTTAATCTTCCTCTGTATACTTTTTATTTACTTTGGGTTAGAGCTCAAGGATGAATAGTTACTGAAAAACAGGTACCTTGAGAAATTATAACGTCAAAAACCCCCTTAAAACCCCAGGGGGGAACCCTATGTCTTCTCTGTAGTTCTTTGTTCTCTGGAAAGCATATTCTGAAACTAGTGTTCAGTGGGCACTGCGGGGCAGGGTTTTGGTTCAGTGCTGGTTTGGTTTTGTGGTGTGTCGTGTCGTCTTTTGTTGTTGCTGGTGGTTGTTTTGTTGGGTTTTTTCCTCCCCTACTTAAGCACTCTGTCTCAATCCCATGTTTGCTCCTAAAGATCCAGTAAGTAGGTCGCTTATTGTCTTTTTTGCAAACAGGGAACTTCCAGAAGGATAAATCTCAGGCTTCTGTCCATTGGAAAATTGTTTTTTCAGAGTTATGTGTCTATGGAGAAATTCATACGAGCTCCATAGCTTTTATTTTGTTACAGCTTCAGGTTTATGGTCATAGGGGACTTGAAACCTCAGTCTGTTTCTTTCCTAACTAATAACAGATGGAGCTATATTTGTGAATGTGTCTTCAGAGAGAGAAGCGCAGAGCTCTGCAGGTTCACAGGATCAGGCTCTACAGGTGCTCCCAGGATCAGGTGGAGCTTTTCCTGCCTGAAGTGAAGTTCTGCCTGCATCTCACCTGCCTGGGGCTCACAAGGCCTTCTCAAGGCAGGAAGGAACAATTCTTCTCCGTGCCCAGTTGTGAAGGATTGCACTGAGCTCCTGCACGTGGCTGTTGGCACCTGCGCTCTGCCAGTGAATCGGGGGGTTTGCATCTGGCTTCAAGTATTAATCCAGTAGGGAAAGGAATTCATGTGATGCTGGGGGGAAGTTTCACTTAGTGATCACGGCTTAAACATCTCTGTTCTTTTAACAGTAACACAACAGGTAGAATTTGAGACTATGGGAAAGCACCATGGAGCTGTGATCTGGGTGTGTGATGTGGGCAAGGAGAGCAGTTGTGTAATGCTCACCCTGAAGCCAGCGGTTGGACAGGCATGTGTCCTGTACGTCGTCACCTCATCACAGCGTGACACTAAGCGCAGCGGCCAGCTGTCTCTCCTGCCCTGTCACCCAGCTGCTCGTGGCCATTGCTGTTAATGTCTTTCCAGCCTTGCAGGTTTTTCCCAGCAGTGATTCTTGGCGCCATGCACGTGTTCAGTGCTAGGCTGCAGAGGGAGCTGGGCTTGCTGGGTTGTTATTCCCACAATTACCAAATAACCTTCAATAGGAGCAGTTTGCCTCACTGTGTTACACGTGAGTCGCTGAAGGTTTGGGAATCTTCCCTCACTACTTGTATCAGGCAGATACGACTGTAGCAGAGTGTTCCCATATCCCTCCTTTGCCTCCTTTGCCGAGCAGTGTGCAATCTATGCCAATTATTCTTTATTTCTGGTCTTTTGCTGTGTGTTTCTTGAGTGTCTGTCATTTACATGGGGAAAAACTTGCCAGTGTCCTAGTTTTGGGGAAAATACAGAGGGATAAATGCTGCTCTTTACTTTCCTGTGGAGAACTGTCAAGTAACAACATATATGTCCCTGATCACCTCTCCTTAGAACTTTGAGAGGCTTTTTTTGTTGTTGTTTTAGAGGTGTTTTGCTTTACTTTCTGTTGTTTGGTCTTAAGAAAATAAGGCTAAGGGAGGATTGTATTGCTGCCTTCAGCTCCTCAATGCGGAAGAGAGGCAGAGCTGAACTTCACTCAGCGGCACGGTAGTACTAACCTAGTGCAGTGGTGTCAGGCATGAGTCACAACACAGCGAATCCTGATTATATATGAGAAGAAAAACCTGATCCTTGGAGAAGTTCAGTATTTGACTGGCTACTGTCCTGACCAGCCTGCTCAGACTGGGGCCTGTTCTGAGTTGTGGTGAGATGAGCTCCACAAGTTCTTTCCAACCTGACTTACTCTACCACTCTGTGGTTCCTTTGCCTTGGAACCAAATTCCCTATGGTTTTTCTTAGATCAGAGGTTGAATTTTCCTTTACCTGGACTGCCAGGATAATTAGTTTTAATGAATTGAGGATCTGGCTGGAGATTTAGGTTTATACCAGTGAAATGAGGCTCGAGTTTCCGCCTCTGGAACAGTTGCCATGGTTCATTTATGTTTAACACTGTGTAATTTGCATCACTTGAACAACTTTATTTTCAACACAGTTTATTTCCACTGACCTCTTGCAACTCAGATATTTGCAGATGTTTTGAAGTCACTGCTCAAGCTGCATATCAAGTGATGAAAAAGAGATAAATTTCCCCCTGTGGTGCTAACGATTTGTGGAATCCATCACAGCTCTCCTGGAAGGGTTGCTTTAGAGCTGCTTGTGTGCAAACATCCCTAGGAGTTGTGCTAATGAGCTCCACGTTCACTTGAGGAGCCTCGTGCATGATTTCACTGTGAGATCTTCTGTTGAGGATAAGACTTTGTGGGTTGTTATATGCAAATATTGTCAGGGCTGCCTTCTGCTGCCCCGTCGAGTGAGCAGCCTGGCTCTGCTGACTGACAACCCATCGAGGCAGCAAACTCAGGGAGGGTTGTAGGTGGCCATCTCCCATGGGAAGGGAGGGGAGTGGGCTGTGGGGGAGCCAGGGAGGGAGAATTGCCTGGGAGATGAAGGGTTGCATGGACAGAGCGAGCGGGTGCGTGTGGACCAGGAGGGATGACAGCTCTGATGCTGCACAGAAACACTGCATTAAGAGAGACAAAAGGAAAGAATAGAGCCAAAAATGGAAGGTGGATGAGGCATCCCCTTAATTACTATAGGATCTTAGGGAAAAGATGCTCTGTTCCATGACATTGTGGTACACAGGATTGGTAGACACGAAAGGGCTGATTTAAACTGCGTAATTCCAGCTTTCCCAGTGTCTGAGCTTACAGCTCTGCACGCACAATGTTCCATTAGCATTGGCTTCCTTCAGCGTGGCCAAAGTTTAATGCACCGTTCAGAGAGCTAATGGAGACCTCTTACCAGTTTCTCACCTTGAAAAACAGTATTTGTAAGGAGATTAATAAAAGTAAGGAGGGTATAAATTATGTTGAGTAGATGGTGGCATCTTTGGCTTTCCCTTTATTTATTCAAAAACACTTGAAAAAGGTTAAAAATGGAAACATTTCCATGTTTGTGGAATCTTTTTAAGATGTCTTTCTTCATGACCTCAATAAATTATGTAAAGGTTTGTACCATGACGGTTGTGGCTCAGCACCATCAAAATGACGCGACTGCAGAAGGTTGTCAATTGGCATTTCTCTGGTCTTATTAAAAAACCCACCCCAAAACGAGACAAAAAATAACACAATGGAAAAAGCCATGCATGTATAATTTGAGTACCACAACACAGGCAGACTGCTTTGAGTCCAGACTCAGGAATTATTAATCCCACTGACTAATCCACTTGGCGATGTGGAATATTAGTTTTATTTTATTTTCTGGATTAAACTGCAAATACAATAAATTGATAACCGACCCAAAGTACCAATATTTCTAGTATTTCCCTTTTGTTACTTGTACTCAATTTTGGAACAGAAAAGCACCACTACTGGTAGTAGTCCGGTGTGTGGTCAGAGCACCTGCAGCCAGGGGACTATGCTGCTTGTTCTTCACTGTGGGAGGAGAACCGCAACCAGGGCTTGTAGGCACCCGCTGAGGAGAAATCTGTGTCAGCTGTGATTCCCTCCCCTTTTCTGGGCTAGAAAGAAAAATAATCAGCTATATTTAGCACACACGAATGAAATGACAAAATCTGTCCAAGTAAATACAATACAGTTGGGTGCTTTGCAATGCCATGTCCTGCATTTTCACAGGACCCCTGGGAACAGAAGCATGCAGGATGTGAGGAAGTGAAGCGCTCGATCGGATCGGCTGTGATGTTAGTGAAGCATCTCTCAATTCTGCTGGTTTTGCCTTTGGTAAAAAAGAACAACCAAAGCATCAGGCCTTGAGCTTGAGTTCATGCACAGTGAGGCACAGAGCTGTAGGGGTTGGAAGGGCCCTCCAGAGCCCATCCAGTCCAACCCCCTGCCAAAGCAGGGTCCCTAGGACAGGTTGCTCTCTTGTTTCTGGCCTGAGGATTTTAAAACATTAACTGAATAGGTCTGGCGTGACTTCTCTTTCACTTTCTTTGAGGGAAGACCTAGCTGAAAAGTTGTGCCTGTTCAGCTTTGCTGCTTAATTGTTCTACTTGCCTGGTGTGGAGCTGACTGAAAAGGGCAGCCCCATGCTTCCTCTGTGGATCTAGCTGTCCTCTGCAGCACCTCCCAGTAAGTCCTACAGGGACTGGAGAGACCCATCTAAGGGTTGTTGGTCCCATTGTTCACCAAAGTATTGCAGTTTAGAAAATGAACCATAAACTCTGGAAGACTCTCCAGCCATTTTTTGCACGATATACAGAATTGCAGGAGAGAGAAATTCAAAGCGAAAGTTAAGAGAAATTCCTGATATCTCAATATAAAGCTGGAATTGAATTTTGGGATAGTAGAAATAGTGACCCTGCAAAAAAGTAACAGATGTCATGTGTGTCTGCTGCACCACTCGCAATGAACCGTGCTTAATGGGCAATGAATGCAGTCTGCAGTTTTGTGTGAGGATAATATGCAGTGGAATTCACAAAGTTCATGTAATTCATGTGAGAATTTGACGTTCGTGTATATGACATCTCTCTGAAGGTGCAGTGGGACTGAGGATCCTGTCTCAGCCAGGCATTCCTGGGGAAGGTAAAGGCAAACTTGTCTTTTCCTGGGCAATACCCAGAAGCCAAGCTTTTTTTCCATGTACTCCCACTTGCCAAATGCTTTTTGTGCTGGCGTAGCAGCTGACACAAGTGGTCTGTGTAGAGAAGGCACTTCAGCTCGTCAGCTCCTGCTACTCTAATCATTCTTCTAGCGATCGCTGGGGCTTTGGAAATGAGGTTATGCAGCTCAGATGTGGAGGAACCCAGGGAGCACTGGGGATGGAGAGTTATGAGCGGTTGCTAAGAATATCTGATCAGCCGGGATTGCTATGGCAACGGTGTTGCCAGGATGGAAGAACTTCCACTGTGATCAATCTGAATTCGTTGTCTACCTATGTTGCGTTGGGAAGTGAATCTAAATGTTCTAATCCAAAAGCAAACCTCTCATTAAATCCCTATGGATCCACATTCTGAGTTTGCTAAATAGTCTGGTACAGAGGGGAAGGGAAGTCGGGGAGAGCCTGAGGAGCCAGGCCAGAAAAGGACGTTCACAGAGAAAACCATATGAACAATCAGGCTGCATGTCTGTTGATCAGGGGTTTGATGTTGATATGGTCTGTTCTAGGCAATGAGATGAGGTGAGTCTCCCTTGGTTTTGGACCAAGGCTTCTTCCCAGCTGTAAGTTCCTTCACCTCAGCTTTATGTTCGGTGCCCTTTGCTAGGGTAACATCAAGACACTTAGTTTGCCATCACTGGTGGAGATTATTTAATGAAAATAAGCACAGAAACTGTAAGAAGCCCTGTTATTTCTGCTTCAATTTTACCGCTCGCCTCTGTTCTAATGGGTTTAATGCAATTTAATTCCACAGCTCTTCCAGGGAAGAACTTTTCCCTCCCATGTGAGCTGACCCTGCCCTGGCACAGCTTGAGCCCATTGCCCCTTGTCCCATCTCCTGTCCCCTGGCTGAAGAGACCATCGCCCACCTCTCTGCACCCTCCTGGCAGGGCAGGGGAGGTGGGGAGAAGGTCTCCCCTCAGCCTCCTCTTCTCCAGGCTGAACACCCCCAGCTCCCTCAGCTGCTCCTCAGAGGATTTGTCCTCCAGCCCCTTCCCCAGCCTGGTTGCCCTTCTCTGGACACGTTCCAGGACCTCCATGTCCTTCTTGGAGTAAGGGGCCCAGAACTGGGCCCAGCACTCGAGGTGCAGCCTCACCAGTGCCCAGTACAGGGGCACAATCACCTCCCTGGGCCTGCTGGACACACTAGTAATAGTAAAACAGGGGTGGAAGGCTCATGAGTGGATCCGTGTTTAGAGCTTTAGGTCGAAAAATCATGAGCACAACTTACTTGTTCCTAACACAATAGAAACATTATTGGTAATTCGGAGCTGCCCTGCCAGTCTGCAGCACAGGATTTCCCTGCCCCAGGTTAAGGGGGGTGCTCACGTTCTGGAGGCTGGGTTGCCTGTGGGCAGTCTGGGTTTCTCAAAGCTTCCCGTGCATGCATGGGAGGGGAAAGAGAAAGGATCACAGGGATATCTATGGAGATATCTTTGGAAAAAAATATAATTTATGTTTAACTGGGGGAGGGGAGCGGGGGGAGGAAGACAGACCTGGTAGGACTATGAATTTTCCTGCATTAACTCTGCCAACATACCTCAGTTCCTATTCACACATTATTCCTGCCTTCACATTCAAGGCACCCATTGAACACAAAATTGATGGTGAAATTATATTTTTACTTATTCTATGATGAAACAGTAGTGTTAATATATTTTCTGTGCAATATATAGGGCTTGTTACGGTTTTCCCTTGGAAGCCCCGAGTCGAATTAGGGGTGGAAAAAAAAGTATTGTGACTTCTTTGGTGGAGAAATGCCCAGGTTCAGTGTAACATTAATATTGTAGGGCTTCTCCTGTGGCTTTGTTTCTTCATTAGATGAGTCACTAGTAGAAGGTACCCTAACCATCAATTAATAAAGAGCCTAGATTAAACACTCCCAGGAGTTGTTAGTTAACGGTCATTTGACCAGCCCGGTAGAGAGCTTGTTTTCCCTAACATCCTGAAACTGAAGAAGCGATGATGTAATAAGCCCTTTGGAGGCTGGGGAATAAAAGGGGATTATTTATTTATTTCCCCCCCTCCACCCTTCAATGAAAAGAGGCTTTTGTTGGCGAAGGCAGAACTCACTCGGCGTGTCCTGCTGCGCCCGGGAGTGGGGACACGCCGTTCTTCTGCTCTCACTGTCGCCCCTCTGCCAGGGTTTGGGCTGCAGTAGATCTTGCTCCTGTGACAAGGGCTTGGGTTGGGGTTTGTTTCTTTTTTTCTTTTTTTCTTTCATTGACTGCATGGGAAATTGCTGCAGATGTTTCCAGGAATTCACAGAATCACAGAGTCGCAGGGGTGGGAAGGGACCTCCAGAGCTTATAGAGTCCAACCCCCTGCCAAAGCAGGGTCCCTAGGACAGGGCACACAGGTCAGCGTCCAGACAGGGCTGGAATCTCTCCAGAGAAGGAGACTCCACACCCCCTGGGCAGCCTGTCCCAGGGCTCTCTCACCCTCACTGGGAAGAACTTCTTCCCCACATTGGGAGGGAACTCCCTGTGCTCCAACTTGAGGCCATCGTCCCTTGTCCTGTCCCCACAGACACTGAGCAGAGGCTGCCCATGTCCCCCTGTGTCCCACCCTTCAGATACTGATACCCATTGATCAGATCCCCTCTCAGGCTTCTTCTCTCCAGGCTGAACAGCCCCAGCTCACTCAGCCTTTCCTCACAGGGGAGATGCCTCAGGCCCTTCATCCCCTCCATACCCCTCCTCTTGGCTCTCTCCAGGAGATCCCTGGCTTTTCTATCCCAGGGAGCCCAGAGCTGGACACAACACTCCAGATGGGGCCTGACCAGGGCAAAGGGGAGGGGAGGATCCCCTCCTTTGACCTGCTGGCCACGCTCCTTTTGATGCCCCCCAGGTTCCCACTGGCCTTCTCGTCCCCCAGGGCACACTGCTGGCTCATGGGCACCCTGTCACCCACCAAAATTGAGCATTTCATTGAAAAGCAAAAGTGTTAATGAAGTTGTTATAATAATTAAGAATGGGGCTCTGTGTGCTAGGCACCGCACGGATTTAGAACAACAGGCAGTGCTTTTGCCGGAGAGTTTTGCTGCCTAAATGGATGATTCACATGCAGGGCAACAGAAGGTCTAGAACAAACACGCTGCAGGAGGGTTGGTAAACAGTCCCAGCGTGTTATTGTCAAACATACATATATATTGGGGTTCAACTTAGCTGAAAGGGAAACTACTAAGGGGAAATGCAAGAACATGGGATGAAAGGAAGAGTTTATGGGGGGGAAAAAGAGAAGGACAGGAGGAATTAGACAAAAGTCCAAGCACCTTAAATGACAAACCTAGGGAGGAATTGTGGCAAACTCAAGCCAGGAGTTGGACTTGATGATCCTTATGGGTCCTGTCCAAGTCAGGCACGATTGTATGATTTTATGACTGTGCTGGAGCCCCAGAGCTGCCTCTGTGGCCCCTTCTGATGAAGTCGTTTGACTTCCGTTGCCCGCTCTCTTTTGGAGCCCATGTTCTCCAGATCCACGGGGCTCACGAAAACGTGGCAGGGGAACAACGCAGGTTCTAGGTTTGCCTGTCTAAGTCTCTGCATGTTGATGTGACCCGTAGGCCCACCTAGCCCCAGCAGACCTCAGGCTTTCCCCTCTGCCCTCAGTAGAGTGTTGCCAGCTGCAAGTGGGCGTTCTTTCAGGAGTTCTTACTCCTGAATTTCTGAATCCCTGTCAGCTGAATTTCTGTATCCCTACATTTGTTCTTCCTGAAACGCTGATCTGGTGATCAGCTTGACCTTTGGAGCTGTGGTTTATACTCTGGAGCATGCTATTGTATTGGAGAGAACGACCACAAGAAGAAGAAGGATCTCTTGAGGGAGGAAATCCTGGTTTGATACAGAGCTGGATGTGGGAGAACTGACTTGTTGGTGTTTTCTGGGTCAATTTGTTCCAGGCCTCTAATGACATCAGCAATCTCTTGTCTTGGATGCGATTAAACCACTGCGTAGTGAGATGCTTAAGCAAACAGATGAGACAGAAATACGTAATGGGAATATTTTTATCTGTATTTAAGAATCTTTCTCCTTAAGGTGTTCTTAGTGAAAGGACTCGAAGCCTAATTTCCCTCTTGTATTGAACACTAGTCCTTGACTCTACTGAGATCATCTAAGCTGTGAAATCAGAGATGACGGTATGAAGAATGCAAGGGCCTTTTTCATCTGTGATCCATTCAGCAGGCTACATTCGGCTATAGGGATTACTTAAAAGTAAATGGAAGCCTTCACCAAGGCAACATTTAGTGGTGTTATGCCCCAAAATGAACTTTATATTTAAATACAGGCTTTCTAAAGCGAGTGCTTCTGCTTCTGTGCTACAAGCCCCATGTGAGATGGTTGTGTTTTGCCTCTTGATGTTAATGTATGCCCAGAGTAATGCAGCAATATGGGTTCAAACCCAGGTTGGTTTTGTGAAACACTGAATCCTGTATTGAGAAATCAGGCTTACCACTCGCTTTTTACCTTTTGGTCACCATTTGGCTGCATTATCTAGGTTCTATGTTAACAAAGCCCTGCAAACATTTGGATGGAACTGAGAAGCAAACTCACAGAACTGACTTTCTGCATTTCTCAAGTGTTACCAGTCTCTTCCTCACGCTGTAGGGACTGTGGGGAAGAAACAAAACCCGCCTGTTTCACCGAATGAAAACCAGTGACAGCTTTTGTGCTGAACCAAAACCTGTGTGGTTGTCATCAGCCTTTTAAATGTCTCTTCTTTGTATTTCAGATAGAGAAATCTCTGCCTCTGCATTTCGAATCTGAAAACAGGCATTGGTATTGTCATCTCAGTAACGTTTGTCTGCTCTGAGGAAGCAAATACCTCATTTGACAACTGCTGAGGTTTATTAGCTGTGTAGGTGCTCACATGGAATTTAAAGCCATTTTCTTGTACCAGACTTTGATTCTCATCCCACAGAGTAAAAAGCACAAACATGTTTGTTGAAACAGAGTGACATATTCAGGTTCACATCTGCTGCAGTAAGAAATTCATCCCGCAGAGAAACTAATTTGGACTTAGTCTAGCTTTGGGCACCTCAGCTCAAGAAAGACAGGGAACTCCTTGGAAGAGCCCAGTGCAGGGACACTGAGGTGATGGAAGGAGTGGAACACCTTCCTTATGAGGAGAGGCTGAGGGAGCTGGGCCTCTTTAGCCTGGAGGAGACTGAGGGGTGACCTCATTAATGTCCATAAATATGTAAAGGGTGAGAGTCAGGAGTACGGAGCCAGGCTCTGCTCAGGGATGGCAACGACAGGACAAGGGGTAGTGAGTACAAGCTGGAGGAGAGGAAGCTCCATGGGAATGTCAGGAGGAACTTTGTCACTGTGAGGGTGAGGGAGCCCTGGGACAGGCTGCCCAGAGAGGCTGTGGAGTCTCCTTCTCTGGAGACATTCAGAGCCCACCTGGATGTGTTCCTGTGGGATTTAGTCTGGGTGACGCTGCTCTGGCAGGGGGTGGGACTAGGTGAGCTTTTGGGGTCCCTGCCAACCCCCAACGCTCTGTGGTTCTTTGATTAACGCTACAAAAAGAACCAAGAAACCTGAATCACCCAGTCAGTAGAAGGATGCCTGATGTGGGCATTGCAACTGTGGCACGAGGCTTGTGCTACCTGGGTGCTTTCTTCCCTTTAATTTTTCTTTAAGTTACCGTGTGATTAAGGATCCCTTCATCTGTTGTGTGGTGGGTTCCATGTTCTGTTGGCTTTCGTGCTTCAACATACGCAAAGTGGTGAAACTCATAGCGGGTTCCTGAGTGTGGCAAAGAGAAACCCTGCTGAGTTCTCTCTCTGCGAAAGGCTTATCGCAGAGGAAATGAAAGTCTGTGGCTGCCACATTGCTCATTGATCTGCAGAACAACGACAAACCAGCCTGCGTCTCCTGTAGCTAACTGTTCCCAGCTGTCGTTTCACATTCCACGTTTTATGAGTATTTTTACTGGCAACAAGGAAATATTTTAAAGTCTTTGCAGGATAGGACATCCATTTATTTTACATAAAATGTTTTGTTTATCTCTTGTGATTATTCTGGATGTGGAAATCTTGCGTGTGTTTCCAAAATGAAGATTTGTGGTTGGAGAGAGTGAAAGGTATAACCACTTTGGGAACTGTTGTTTTAGCTCTGATGTTCAAATCGGGTTTGGTTTCAAAATTGTCTGTGCAATTTTCCTGGCTGGTTTTCCAGGAAAAAAAATGCTGGAGGCATTTTGATATTTCTTCTGTTCTCTGTAAGAATCCTGGCCTTGGTGCAGGAGGAGAAGAAACCCTTATTAAATAACACAACAAAAGGTCCGCTAAATATATATTGTGTTTTTCAGTGGAGGTTACTCTTTCCTGTTACTATCCAGATTTATTTGCTGCCTGTTGCGTCCGCCACTAGTTGTGATCCAATATTTCAGGCTTTTTCTCACGTAATTGCATGCGTTTGCTGCTGCCCTGCAAGCGAGCATGGTATGTATAACCACAGCTGATGGGCAGAATGTCTTATCGGAGTTTCGCAGGCTGACTCTAAGATCATAGAATCATAGAATCATAGAATCATAGGGGTTGGAAGGGACCTCAAGAGATCATCGGGTCCAACCCCCCTGCCAAAGCAGCTCCCTATCTCATATCACTCAGATAGGTGTCGAGACAGGTCTTGAATCTCTCCAGAGAAGGAGACTCCAC
>VZTU01022403.1:148244-159418 GCA_013400835.1 Zapornia atra
TCATCCCCCAGCCTGTACTGATACAAATGGTTGTTCCTTCCCAGGTGCAAGACTTTACACTTGCTTTTGTTGAACTTCAACCGGTTTCTCCCTGCCCAGCTTTCCAGCCTGTCCAGGTCTCTCTGGATGGCAGCGCAGTGTTCCTGCGTGTCAGCCACTCCTCCCAGCTTTGTATCATTGGCGTACTTACTGAGGGTGGATGCTATTCCCTCATCAAGGTCGTCAGTGAAGATATTAAACAGGACTGGACCCAACACCGAGCCCTGGGGAACACCACTAGTCACAGGCCTCCAGTCAGATTCTGCTCCTCGAATCACAACCCTCTGGGCTCGTTCCGACAGCCAATTCTCAACCCACCTCACTGTCCACTCATCTATCCCATGCTTTCTCAGCTTTGCTATCAGGATGTCATGGGAGACAGTATCAAAGGCCCTGCTGAAGTATGTGGTTCAGATGTGGTTCAATTTCCTCACTTCACAGTGTGTCAGTGACGTATGAGGGCAGAACTGACGTCTTCGGGTTTATTGGTTTTGTGTTTTTCTTCCTATTTCATCTGTTTTCTGAGATTTCTCGTGGCTGGTGCCACTCTCTTCCATGCTCTTGCCTCAAGGTGAGGTGAGTCCGAGGTCCCTGTGCGGCAGCAGAGCTGTCCCGGTGTGCTGTAAGGCATCTCAGGTGGCTTTCCTCCCTGCCAGGCTCCACTCGCAGTAACTCTCCCAGCTGGACTTCTTACCCTGTTGTAACTCCACTGTCACAGGCCACCCAAACGGCAGCAAAACATTTTCACGTGTAGAGAATAAAGTAGCTGGTACCTCAGGAGGTGCAGATGGGTTCTGGGTTTTTCTACTTCTTTGGGTCTTTTTGGTTCTTTGTTTTGTTTTTTAATTCACCAAAGTAGGGACTGTTTACCAAAATGCTCTTGGAGAATAGTGTGTATTAAAGACAATGTGAATGTCTCCAGAGAAGGAGACGCCGCAAGCTCTCTGGGCAGCCTGTCCCAGGGCTCCATCACCCTCACAGTTACACTGCCGTGGAGTCGAATGGTTTTTATCCCACAACCTGTAATTTCTGAAAAGCTTTTCAAACCTCTTGTCTGAGAATCAGCTCAGGTTTTTGTGCTCTCCTCCTCTGTTTCCCATAGCAGGTATCTCAGATCACAAAGATTTGGTCATATTTATCCTGCCTCTTCACAGCTGCAAGATGACCTTTGTCTTCCAGAGCTTTCTCAGATAAGCATTTTTCTCTCTCTGTATTTGTATGTATTATTTTTTCTTTTTTTTTTTTTTTAATCTGAGCTCCTGGTGCACAGTGGAGGATCTAACCCCCTCTGGACCCTGTCCTTCTCTTACACAACAAGGGAAAGGTCTCTCCTGGTCGCCAAAATAATCAGATACACAGCTAGTTAGGTTTGCCGCGGTGTATCTGTCTCGAGCATCTGTGCGGGCAGCTGTTGTGCCAACACAGCTTTTGGGGAGAGTATTTACTGAGGAAGATGACGTGAAAACCATCTCTGGTTGCCGAGAGCGGCTGCTCCGGACACCGGTGCATCCCCAGAGCAGGCTGTGGGGGTTCCGTGCCGCCCCGCAGGCTTGGCTCCAGACTCAGCAGTGCTCCAGAGACTGTCCTTGCTCTTCCCTGACAGTTTTCCTATTGAGACAGGAGTTAAAAATAAAGGCATTCATTTATTTGTGTGCTTTGGCTTAAGATACCATCAACAGAAAAATTATTCTCAGATCAAATGTATTCGGGCTGTTCACAGCAGAGCAGATGAAGGGAAAGCCTATTTTAAGGCAGAACAATATACGGTGGAGCCATTTTCCTTGGAATATTTTTCCCTTCTGTTTTTTTTTTTGCTATTGCTAGAGTGATTCATCCTGCTACTCTCCGTGGGAGTGTTAGTTGCCAGGTTGTAAGAGAAGTGCCATCGCCTCAAGGTGGATCCAAGAGAGGGGGGCTGCTATGTGCAGGGGCCTGGCGATGTCTTTAGAGGAGGTGTGTGCTTCCAGCACGTTCCAGGAGAAGAGATGGGCTCTTCCAGTGTGTTTTGCACATCGAGCTCTGTATCAGGATGTACATTATGATGTTAGAACTGATGTTTATCCTTCAGACTTGTTATTGATTTGATTTTTAAATCTGACTTGCAAGTTGTTACGTATCGTGAGTGAGTCCTGTCTAACAGGGGGCTGGAGCACCTCTCCTGTGAAGCCAGGCTGGGACAGCTGGGCTGGTTCAGCCTGGAGAAGAGAAGCCTGAGGGGAGACCATATAGTGGCCTTCAAGTCCTTAAAGGGGTCCTACAGAAGAGTGAGAGAGGGGCTGGTTACCAGGGAGTGCAGAGACAGGACAAGGGCAGTGGCTTCAAGCTGGAAGAGGGCAGGGTTGGGTTAGATGTTAGGAAGGAATTCTTCACTCTGATGGTGGGGGGGCCCTGGCACAGGGTGCCCAGAGAGGCTGTGGGAGCCCCTGGAGCCCTGGCAGGGCTCAAGGCTGGGTTGGATGGAGCTTTGGGCACCCTGGGCTATTGAAGGTGTCCCTGTCCATGGCAGGGGGTTGGAACTAGGTGGGCTTTGAGGTCCTGTCCAACCTGAAGCATTCTGTGATTCTAAGTGCAACTGAAAGCCTGTGACTATGGGTCACAGACAAAGGTCTTGTCTGAACATGACGAGAACATCATCTAAGTCCTATTATTTTTTCTTCTAACATTGTGATATTGGTTATTTGGAAAACGTGTACTTCACTGAGCACGTCAGCACAGTTCCAAAAAGGCTGTTTTCTAATGGGATGGGTTTTCAGTGGAAGAATGTCAGGTTGGTGTGCCAAAGTGTTCTTTGACAGCAAGGGAAGAATAAATGCTTTGTTAAATGTTACTCCAGTTTTTGTTGCTAAATATATAGACATGCAATTTTTCTCTGAAAGTTAGAGGAAGTGTTTTTTCACTCAAGGCAAGAAACTGTCCCAGATATTTGACTAAAACACTTCAAAATGGAAGGTTGTGGAAAAAAATGGAGTGTGGGAAGCTGCCAGTATAGGCAGACTTACAACAGGAAGATATTTAGGGGGAAGCCATAGTTCAAGGTCTTGGTATTTTCATAGAGTGATAGAATTATCGAATGGTCAGGGTTGGAAGGGACCTTAAAGATCATCAAGGCCCAGCCCCCTACCACCAGCCCAGGCTGCTCAAGGCCCCATCCAGCCCAGCCTTGAACACCTCCAGGGAGGGGGCAGCCAACACCTCCCTGGGCACCCTGTGCCAGGGCCTCACCACCCCCCTGGGCACCCTGTGCCAGGGCCTCACCACCCTCACAGTGAAGAATTTCTTCCTAATGTCCAATCTAAACCTACCCCCTTCCAATTTAAAACCATCCTCCCATATCCTGTCACTCAAGGCCCTTCTAAAAAGTCCCTCCCCAGCTTTCCTGTAGGCGCCCGCCCAGACTCCAGGTACTGAATACAGTGATACAGTGATTTTATTCATGCAGATTTTTCTCCTGCAGCAGGAAAATCTTACAAAAGATCAACTGACTTAGCAGAACATCTCTGCTGTGCAGAGCCCCGTGCTGTAAGGGGCTGCTTTGTGTGTCTGAATCATTTCCTTTGCTCGTGGGTGGACTCAAACGGCTGTGGTGTCCTGTGCTGATCGCTCTCTCTGGAGTTCACAAAAACAGTTTGTACCAGGATGCATTGAGTTGTTATATCCCTGTGACCGTGGGGTTGGCACCTGGGGTTGAGCAGTTGGATACAGTAGCTTTGTAGCTGCTTGGTGAGCTCCAGGGGAATCAGGGATTTGCTCTAGTAATGATTAATAAAAGGCAAAGGAACTGGTGTCAGTGTTGGGATTAAATCAGAAGAGCTTGTGTTTCCTCATCTTCCTGGGGAATATATATATTTTCAGTTAATTAGCCTTTTTTTCCCCTTCTGAAACAGTTTTTGCTGGCCCTCTTGTGAGTTGAGCAAGTTTCTGATGATGGGTTTGATATCACCAATAAAAGCTGTGAACCTAAGCTATGAGGTCACTGAAAATGGCAGCGACTGTTGAATCGGAATGTCTTGCGCTCTCATCCTGTGTTATATTTGAGTCCTCTCTCATTCTTTGTATGTAAACTTAAAAACTACACTGAAAGGGGTTAACTGAATATGTGGAGTTAGAAGATGCTTTTGCAACCTTCGTTTCGCCCATCATGCTGTGGTCTTTCAGTCCCACACACCCTTAATCCTTTTCCCAGCAGCTCTGGCTGCAGTCAGAGCACAAACCGGATGATACTTGTTCAATGAACAGCTGTTCGATAGCTCGCTGCTTCCTCATTACTCCATTTGGGGCCCTAGGCCTTATTTACAACATGTTGTTCAAACCCCTCTTTGAAGACAGGATTATTATTCCCTTGAGGGCTCATCTGTAGTGCTCACCAAGGTCATATCCAGAGTGCTGAAAGTTTAATTAATTTTCATTACATCCCCGTTAAATGAAGAGACACAATTACTCCTATTCAATAGATGGGATGCTGAGAGAGAGAGAGAGGTCTCCAAAAGTGTGGACTATATTTGGACAGAGACCATGGATTTTTGCTGTTCAGCGAACTCCATCGCACTGATCCCGGTTATAAACTGTCTTTTTGGCTTTGACTGTTCCTGAGGGTTTTTAACCCTTTGCAGAAAAGATCACGAGATGCCTGATGAGCATCCAGAGAATGAGAAACGTTTCTGTGAGCAGCTTGGTTTTGAGCATGTCTTGTATTAAGTGTGATGTCAAGGACAGAAGTAGCAGCATGAATCCTGTTGTCTGTTGTGAAGTTCAGTTGTCCCAGCTGTGAAGCCACCACCCCGTTCCTAGCCCTACGGTGCCCTAGCTCACGTGTCCTCCAATTTCTCTAAAAAAACCCCTGCAAATCAGACAATAGATGCCCTCAGTGTTTCTTCTTGATCCCTTAGTGTAGCCAGCTAAACCCTGACTGAGCCAGGTGGTTCTGGTGAAATAAAAGCTAGGCAGCGATATGATTAGGCTGTATAGTGCATTTATCAAGGTTGAATTAAGGTTACATGATCACCATTGCTATGAACTTTCTGCTTTCTGGAACAGCAGACAACCACTGCTGCTCCTTAGGAATGCCAGCAGCAGCTTTGTGCTCTGTTTGTGAGCGACTGCACAATTTGTCCAAAGAATTTAAAACCATTTGCTGATTATAGATCAATTCTCCCCCTGCTCCTGGTTTTGTAGGACACTAGGCTTTAGGATGCCCTGACTCTTCTGTCCATGTGACTTTTCAGCTCCTCCTATGCCCCTGGTGCCATTGCCAGGTTCAGTCCCGGTTCCGCTCCCCAGTGTTGACAATCCAGCTACCCTTTTTGTGCTTTTTTGATGTAAAATCTTTAATAGCTGAAGTCTTTCAGATGAGCTTTTCAAGTCTTGAGACAGTCGGTACAAAAAACCCCTCTGTAAATCCAAGAGGTGGAAGTTTTGGTGGGAATATTTTACAAGAAAATGAAAACAGTTTTATAGCAAGAGAAAGTTGTATCTAAGTCGCTGCCACCAGCTATACCTCTTTCAATGTTAGAGGCTCATTTGAGTACCTGGTGAGGAAAAAGATAATTCTTTATTTATGCTAAAAATACGACACGTTTCTCTTGCAGTTTGTGCACGTTAAATGACGCCTATTTTATAGGACCCATAACATAAACATTTATTTTCCTTTTTGACTGATTGCAGATTTTCTATCTGGTAATCTTTGCTTTTGCAGGTGAACACAAAAAGCCCCAACTACTTTAGTCCAAAATAAAACAAAAGTTAACAGCTACTCAAAGAATAAAAATTCAAGGCGTAAGGGAAGAATGCTGCTGGCTAGAGAGAGGCCATGGTGAGTGTCTGGTTACTATAGCAATCGCCATGGAGCACGCGACCAGCATGATGATTGTGAGGTACTTAATAGCCTTTTCTCTTGCATAAGTGTGATGTCTTCTAAACAAAGGTGTTATGTGAGGTCACATACACTCAATTGTAACTGCCAGATGGGTGGATAACACAAACGATCAATTTGCAGCTCCCACCAGGCAGAGAACTGTACATTCATAGAGTCACAGAATCGTAGAGTGGTCAGGGCTGGAAGGGATCTTAAAGACCATCCAGTCGCAGCCCCTGCCATGGGCAGGGACACCTCTCACCAGCCCAGGCCGCTCAAGGCCCCATCCAACCTGGCCTTGAACACCTCCAGGGAGGGGGCATTGACAATTAGATTGCAGCTGACAGTAGAAACATTGTATAATGCCAGCAAATAGGAGGTGCTAATACTGAAGGACAAAGTGTTAGGTTTGCATGCTGCATTGCTTTCTCTTCAATGATTGTTTGACTAGGCAGTCTCGGGTTTATTCCAGCATATAGCACTGCTGATTTGACTTTTATCCGTGTTTAAACGCTGCACCAATCGATCAAATCCTGAGCGGGGGTTTGTAACACTGGAATGTTTCAAGCCAACTTTTCGTGACTCTGTGGGGAGCCTCCACTCAGAGGTACCTAAAATACTGTTCTTAACCCATAATAATCACAGAATCACCAGGTTGGAATGGCCTTTAAGCCCATGGAGTCCAACCATCCCTGTCCTGTGCTGACCCAGATCCCTGAGCACCTCATCTCCCCGGCTGTTAAACACACTCAGGGGTGGGGACTCAGCCCCCTCCCTGGGCAGCCTGTGCCACAGCCCCACAACTCTACCAGGGAAGATCTTTTCCCTCCCATCTGAGCTGACCCTGCCCTGGCACAGCTTGAGCCCATTGCCCCTTGTCCCATCTCCTGTCCCCTGGCTGAAGAGACCCTCGCCCACCTCTCTGCACCCTCCTGTCATGTCCATGTAGGGGTGAGAAGGTCTCCCCTCAGCCTAACATCGTATTTGAATCATGTTTGAAAAATCTGAAGTATTGATAGCTCCTTGCCACTTCCACGGAATGACACTTTTTCTGGAGGATAGAAGCAAGAAAGAATAATGCAGCCAAGTAGTTACATGTCTATATTTTTTATTTTTTTAAAGCACCCACACGAGTTGTCAACTGTATCAAACTCGGATGGGAAATTTTCACAATTTGGAAATATTTTCCTGTGGAAGAAGCACCTTTTCTGTAATACACATTTTAAGTGTTACTGTGCATCATCAAATGTGGTGTGTTTAATGGTGAGAGAGTACTATGTACTGTCCCTTTGCACCAAGAACACACGGATAGGTATCGTCTTTGTTTTGAGGTTGTTACTGACAACGGATACTCACCTAGGGAAACAAGTCACCCAGGTGTATTTCCCATAGAAGTATTTATGGTGTGGAAACGGGCTATGAGAAGAGTTTGTGTTGTGCCAGTGTTAGGAGGCTCAAGAAAATGAAGCAAGCAACTGGAAGGTGCCTCTGCAGTGGGTAGGGAAAGGGGCTGGGCTCCTGCTGCTGTCCACTGCTGGGGTTCTGAAGTCAGAAACCAGGAGTAAAGCTGGACCTAGGGATTGTTTAAAAGTGATTTCCTTTCTATCAGTTTATGTTTTCAGGAGTAATTCAGTAAAAGGATGGAAGTACGCACTGTATTTTTTGGAGGATGGCTTTGTATTAATTTCTTGGTGCTCTGATTATGCTGAGAGAATTCATTACCCAGTCAATCATAGCTGTGTGACGTACACCCTGAGGAAAGAAAGATCACATGGTTTAGATGCAAACTCTTTAACGTTCCAGTATTTCTTAAACACAACAGAACAGCTTCTTTTCATTGGAAAACCATGACACTTGGTTAGAGGAATGGATGGAGGAATGTGTTTATTAAGAGATGGCAGTCAGAATTAGTAGAACAAACACAGATTCGTCTCTTTGGTCATTATGTGATTCTTGGTTACGGGGGGGAGTTGCTTTGGGTTTTTTTACACTTGTTTGGTTGGGGTTTTTTTGGTGGTTTGTGGTTTTGGGTTTTGGGTTTTTTTGTTTGTTTAATTATAATTTCGGCTAGAAACTCAACTTTTCTCTTTATAAAGATGGTTCTTCTCTTCCTCTTCCCTGGTCCCGTTCTTAAGTAGGTATAAGGAAAAGGTCAGGCTGCATTCAGCATTTTGCTTTAGGTAGCAAATGTCTGGAATGAAAGGTCCTGCTCTAGACCCTCATTTATGGGAACTGCTTGATCATAAATTACCAGCCACTGATCCCGCCCTGGGTTCTGTGAGTTAGAGATATGACATCACTTTTAGAAATTGCTGAGGGGTGATGATGTACGTAACTGCGGCCTTCTTCCATGTGAGTTGAAAATGGCTTCCCTGTTACGAGTTTGGTTATGTCTATGCATTTTTTTTTCCAGCTAATAAGTGCTGTTTTGTGAAGGAAATGCAGTCCACACGCTACGGTAGTTTATTTCTCACTACTTTAGATGAGGAAGAGTGCCCGGTGTCTGGGGACATGAGCTGAGAACAGCTAAGGTGAATGAGGTGGTCTCCCTTCAGTAAATGTGTATGTGGGAGTTTGGGCTGGTTTTATAGCTCCTGTGGATGAGTATTTGAGATACTTGTCACAAAAAGCTTTTCCAGTATATTTTGTGGGTGCTGTTGGTTTCACAGGGTGCAGTGTGGCAGTGCAACTCCTGCATACTGACAGGAGAGGGAAGGGGGGAGAAAGAACTGTGCAGGTGTGTGTTGGACAGCTTACGGGCTGGTTTCTTACTTGAGGGATCCTGCTCTGTTTGCATACTAGCTTCCCAGCTAACCACTGCTTAGTTCCCTCTCTACCCGTCTGGATGCTGACCTGTGCGACCTGTCCTAGGGACCCTTGGCAGGGGGTTGGACTTGATGGGCTCTGGAGGTCCCTTCCAACCCCTACAGCTCTGTGATTCTGTGTTCTTATGCTGGCAGGGGCTTCCGAGAGGATGGGGTATGAAGAACTAGAAAACTTGCGTAATGAGACTGAAGATCCTCAAACCCTGTCTTTCTCTCTCACTTCTTCCTCACCCCCTATCCCGAGTGCCTCCCAGAGGTACTGGCCTTGTGCTGCTCGCTGTGACTTCCCAGCGACTTCTTCCTGTCACCTTCAATCATAAAGGTCTCTCAGGAAAATCTGGTCCTTTTCCTGGCTGTCACAGGCTTCTCCTGTGATCCCGTGTCCTTATTCTTTTCCAGCTGGAAGACCAAGGTAAACATAGAATTGAAAATGTAGCGGCAAGCCCCATTTCTTCTAGGGAAAGAGGGACAGTGGAGGATTTGACTGAGTGTGAATGGTGTTCTTCATCCCATTTACATCCCTTTGCTGTCACCTCTGATTTTTCAGAACCATCATGTGGGATTTAAATTGTCTTCATTATTAAATTCAGAAATATCAGTGATTTTTTATTTTCGATGCTGCAAGAAGTGTTGTTGTAGGAAAATGCAGGAAGACATCATCGATCACCACATGCTTGGACAATTTGCCTTAATCCAAGGATCACTTATTAGTGGGAATAAACAAATATTAGACAAGGACTGTAAAGGCTTAGTTTTGTATGGAGGGAAAAAAAAAGGGCCGGGGAGGGGGTGGAATTTGTGCCAAACATGTCTGAAACGCAAAAGGGGAGATGACCTCTTTCCTTAAAATGGTGTTTGTGAGCAGAGTCGGTGTCTCTGTTAATGAGAAGGACAACCACATCTTTACTGGTTTCACACATGGTTTCTGTGAACGTCTGACGCTGATAACAAATGACTGGTGTATGTCTTCCCTAAAATACTCCCTGTGACTGTGATTGCAGCTCTAATTATGGCATAACAGATGCAGTGTTGTATAGCACCCGCCTTCTGCAAGATTTGTAGCTGCCTTTACTTTTGCATGAGCTATTTCTCAGTGTAAAATTTACTACTGCTAGCAGTAACAAAGAAGTCACTCTTAAAGTAACAAAAATGAAAAGAAAAAAGATTTTCTGATTGTTACACTGCTCGCATTGTTTTTGGGCTGCAGATGTTGGATGTGTTAGCAGCCAGCGCGATTGTGGGAGAGCGTTTTCGTGCCTCATTGGGTCTTTTCCACTTTATCCAACCTCTCCTCTGCTGAGTAAGCAGTTTAAGTGACTTTTCCCTTTTGTTCCCCAGCCTTTGCTAGGGTTTGAGAAGGAGGGGAACTTCCTTGGGTGTTCAGTTCGATGTGGAACAGTTAGGTTGGGTTTTTTTTTCCTTTTAACATATTCACCAGAAGAAATAGAATTTGCAACTCTCACATGCATTTACATGTGAATGTTGCTGGATTATTCTTAAAAACAAAGCAGAGGTGATTTATTTTAGTAATACAAACTATCGCCTTATGCCGTGCCAATCATGCTGCCATTGTCTGTTTTAATGCTGACGGTGAATCATCTCTGAGATGTTGGTCGTGGCTGAATGCCTCGCGCGCGCGTGTGTGTGTGTTTCAGGATGAGGAGGGTGCGTGTTTGTCACCCGTGCCTCGGGATGCAGGATGCCAGGCAGGGACTTGTGGCTTCTGTCAGTTTGGAGGAAGGCGAGCACAGCCCTTTCTTGACAAGAATACTTTATGTTCTGAGCCTCTTTCTTCCTCAACTCTCTTCGTTTCTTTGTTCCTCTATTAAAACAAAGCAAACAGCAGACCTCTGCCCAACACGTGTACTGGGCCAGGAATGTCTAAGAGGCGGTACTTATTCTCTCTGGCAGCTGGAAGAAGTGCATGAGGTGTGTTTTTCATAGAATCATAAAATCCCAGCCTGGTTTGGGTGGCAAGGGTCTGCAAAGCCCACCCTATCCCAGCCCCTGCCATGGGCAGGGACACCCTCACTATCCCAGGGTGCTCAAAGCCCCACCCAACCCGGCCTTGCCAGGGCTTCCGGGCAGCTCCAGCTCTGCAGGGCCGTGACTTTTCCCCAGGCCTTTCACCTCTGAGAGCTCATTTTAGGCAAGGAGAGACCAGCCGGGCCCAGGTTCGGCTCGATGGGGCAGGCGTCTCCCCCTGTGACCCTTCAAGGCCCCGAGCACCCTATCGAGCTGACGCTATCCCCATCCCTCCCACTACAGACCCTAATACCATTCAAACAGCGTTTCTCTCTCCAGAGCACCGTCCGCCTTCTCTGAGGCGGAGCCGGCTGTGCCTCGGGGGCGGCCCCCCCTGCGTCCCCTCACGGTGTGAGGCCCGGGCTGCGTCTCTCGGTGTGCGCCCCGGGGGCGGCCCAGGCTGCCCCCGCGGTGCTCCGGGAAGGCCCACTCCG
>VZTU01022403.1:159776-249260 GCA_013400835.1 Zapornia atra
GGCATGAGTAGCGTTGTGATAACTAAACCCGGTGGTTCAGCTGAGGGTCCTTCTGTCTGTCCGGCCCTTCTTTTTAATCTCCCTTTCCTTCAGCCGAAGTTGGCTTCGATAGGCAGCGGGTGCCCCTCAGCACGGGGTGCCCTGCGCTCCCCTTAGGGAAGGCGGATTGTTTTGGCAGGAGAAACACAAAACCCACTCGTGCGCTGCCGCCCCTTGTTCTTGGAGCAGCACAGGTGCAGGGTTATAAACCTTTACTTTGCGTTTCCAGACAGGCTGCTTAGATGGGGTCATGGACTGTCATAGGGAGATAGCGCTGCCGGCTTGTGTGCCCTCTGTGGCGATTCAGTGATGCTCATGAAAAATAATTGGCTAAAAATGTGAATTGTCCAGCCACACCCAGTTTTCCAGGGCACTTTCTCTGTCTGTCCCTCTCAGTTCAACCTGTAAATGGTTGAATCGCAAAGTATAGTGTGCCTGCTGCTTCATTCCCCTGCTTGAGGTAATTTAACAGCTTTAATTATAGGTAATTATTTATTTCTGTTTGTTTTCTTCCTCTCCTTTAAGAGGAAAGATGTCGGTGGTTCTGCATAATTATGACATAAACAGGTCTACTGTTACTGCCCCCCCCCATTAAGCTTAATTGGTATGATGTGAGTTACCCCGCTGAAACGCCTGTGACTGCTTGCAGGGTGAGGAATTACTCCGATACGAGGAGGAATCTAATCTATACAAAATATATTCACTGATAATTTTTTCAGTCCCTTATTTTGTATGGAGTTTTGCACAGAATTTGCATTTCAACCAAAATGGTGTATGAGGGAGACAAATCGCTGCAAACGGGAATAATGTTTTAAAGCTTCAGGGAGACACACTTATATATGGGGACTGTTTGCAAGGGTTTGGACCTGGTGAGGAACAGCTGTTTTGCAATAGGTGACACTATTAGGCCCTGTTTTTAACCACAGAGGGGAAGATTCTGTATGTACAACCGTAAGGGCATGAGATTAATCCAGTCTAAGCAAGAAATTGAACAAAAACATCCTCACCCCACCCCGTTGTGCTTGGAATATTGCCTGGATCTCCACACAGCGGGGGATTTTATATAGCATGTTGGCATTTTATTTAAGCAGAGCCGAGCAGCGGAGGGAATATCTGCTTCGTCTTACCTTGGAATTTGCGAGGTTTATTTGTGTGTGTATGTAAATCCCTGCGAGGAAGCAAAGAAAATCAGATGATAAGTGCATACTCAGTGTTTTCATTTGACTGGTAGATAACCTGGGGACAATAGAGTACTAGGGAAGAGGTTTTGAAGGTCTTAGGAACTGAAGTGGGTGTTTCCATCTCTTCTTTTTCATCCCTGTATATGTGGTTTCTCGTTTTGCCCTTGTTTTCTAAGTAGAGTGGCCCAGAGCCTTTCAAGGTTGAACCACAAGCATGTGCCACAGCTGCCAAGTGAATGCTTAGAAAGCATCCCTGATATTGAGGCTCCAGATTTTGGAGTCTTCCAGCAGCTGATGTGTCTTTATTCTTCATAATCAGTGTTTGGGTCTCTCTTTAAAGTTTTCTCTTACAACTAGAAAATGTTGATCAGGCATTTTCAACTGACAAATTTAAACCAAAAATGGGGTAATTGCTCAGTTTGGGTGCAGTAGGTGTTGGGGTGGTTCAGGTCTGGTATTGGGTTAGCTCTCCTGAAGCCTTAGCGACTTTGTGAAGAAATACAGTTCCAGGCTTTAATATTCCTTTTAAGAGTAATTTTCTTTGAAATTATTGTTTTTAAGAATACATTTTGTGAAATATAAAAAAATGGATATATTTTTTTTCAGTGAGACACCTTGGAATAGCGAAGAGTACAAGAATTCCAGATGGAATTCCTCTGCATTTTGACTATGTAGGCGCAATTTCTTTTGGGAACAGAGATGAAAGTGCCACGTGCAAGAGCTCCAAACCCAAAAGTAACGTAGCCTGTTTTCAGGTCCTGAACTACTTTTGCTGAAGGAAGCTGCATTGCGCCATCCAACATGCCCTCTATCTGTTCTGTGGAAGTTGATCCCTTTTGTGTGGATAATTAAATATTAATTGAGCCAGATGAGTTTGATCTGTGTATCCCAATACAGAGACAGAGAGAAACGCATCTCGGGCACAGGATTCAGCTGGGTCTTCTCTGTTTCAGGAGGGTGAGGGAACCCTGGGACAGGCTGCCCAGGGGGCTGTGGAGTCTCCTTCTCTGGAGAGATTCCAGCCCCGTCTGGACGCTGACCTGTGTGCCCTGTTCTAGGGACCCTGCTTTGGCAGGGGGTTGGACTGGATGGGCTCTGGAGGGCCCTTCCAACCCCTGTGACTCTGTGATTCTGTGAATCCGTGTCCTAGCTAGGAAGTGATGTAGGGTTTTCTCTAGTTTTTGGTAGCACCCCAGGTTTTTCTTAGGCACTTGCACTTTGAAATGGAAAAAGCTTCAATTTTGCCCTAATACAGGATAGGAAAACCCAAAGTTTTTGTAAAAGGGTGAAGGTGGCTGCCCACCCAAGCCCAAATGTAATCCTTGCAGTGATGTTGGTGGCTTCAAGCCTTCCAGATGAGCTGCCGTAATAGGTTTGTGAATCCAATGGTAGGGTGGGGTCCAGTTTTCATGTGGTACTTCACTTCCACATGAGTGGCGTGGTGAAAGTTGTGTTCCTGGCGGGGGGTGAGGGGTGAAATCCCAACAAGTTTCTGTGTTCATCCGGTTCTAGCGTCAGAGAGCACAGGTTGCATTCTGCTGGGGGCAGAAGCAAACACAACGGCCTTGTGTGGAAGCACCCTGAGAGCAGCACTTGGTGTGTGCTGGGCACCTTGATTGCCCAGGTCCCTGCTGTTTGGAAGGAGTAGCATGGTGTGTGAATGTGAATTCATAACACGTTTCTTTTTGAGGTCTCCTGTGTTTTTGGCGTGTACTGTGAAATGTCTTAGTACCAAATTCCTGTTGTTCCTCTCAGCGTCTTGCTCCGTCCCCCCCAGAGAGTTTTGGATGAAAACCCACTGCTCTTGGTCATCATGGAGAAAACAAAGCACACGCCCGTATCTAGTACCAAAAGCACTAAAGGGGAAGGAGTTTCCAAGGAACCCCAGGTTCCTACTCTGCGGATCATAAAGCACGCACCACTGAGGGATCGATGCACCAATACTCCACCTGTGGCAGATTGACGGTCTGGTTGCTCATATTGCTCATTCCTTAAGAGAAATAAAAACATGGGGGTCCTGTGCTAGAAAAGACTTGGAGGAAGTTGTAACGCTGATTTAAAGGAAGATAAATGAGACTTCCCCCCGTCCCCACCCCCTAAGCATCATCTCCTATTTTAAATGTATCTATGGAAAAAGTGAAATTGGGTGTATTAGGTGAGGTACTTCCAGTGAAGTTGTATTCTTGCTGATAGAATCATTGCAGTGTAAAAGTTAATGCTTTTAATTGATTTTGATTACTTAAGACTATGCATATGGCACTTGATGCCTGTTTTGGAACACAGGGGCAGTGTTGGTCACCTGTGTTCAAGAACATGAATCCAGTCATATGCAAAGCACAGAGAGAGGGATTGCTAGAACGGCAAGCCTGTCTTGTGCACGAACTAAAAGGGGAAGAGGAAATGAGGGTCTTTAGCAGCCTTCTAATAGGTTAATTGTATAAAGAGCCAAGAGAAACATGACTAATTGTGAATAAGATGTAATTTCCCTAACGTAGCTCTGGACTGGACTCAACTGAAGGAAGTCCCTCTTGCTCCCATGTGCCTTTTTTTCACCGATGTCATTTATGGTGCTGTAACTGCATAACAGTTGAATTGATGGTAAATGGCTACTTAAGTCTTCTAAAATGTTTGTTTACCTGGTTATTTCACTCTTGCAGCTACCAAATTTAGGGGAAGATTGAATGCCATCAGAAGAAAAAATTGAACCAGTGTCCATCTCTCCTTAAAATCAGTGTGGGGATGTGTAGGACAGCAGTTCCAATCCTGGTGGGTGGTGTTTCCTCTGAAATGCCTTCACACTTGCAAAGTCCCACTTAGCCTTCTCCAGTTGCTGCTGTTTTCTTGCTGTCCCACTTCTACTGGTGACGGGCAAATAGCCATGGCAGTACCGCTCTTTGCTCTTCCGTTTGATGACACAGTTGAGATGAAGTCAGAGTACACCCCCCTCCTCTAAGAGCGTCCTCTTAGAAGGACGACATCCTCTGGTTTTAGAAGAAAGAACGTTTATCTTTGGGTGGCACACAGTGAGTTGAACAGGCAGAAAGAGCTAACAACGAAAACCAGAGTCTTGTATTTCATTCAGGGCTACAATATCTGAAAGGCTTTATCACAGAGCAAAAGTGGTAGTTCCAGGTTACCCCAACTCCTTGGCATGCAATCTTGTTACTTTTACTAGTAACATGGCTCCTGGAATTCTGTAAGATGTTGTTTTTCTATCAGCTGAACTGGTTTTAGAGGACTGGGGCTGCCTTGCTTCCGTTTGAGTTACCCAGTTCATGTGAAAGCAAACACACAGAGTTTGCAGAGAGGCTGTTGAAGATCAGACCAGACGTGTTCAGAGGTGTCTGCACTATGTAGCGACATGGCTTGTGCTGGCATGAGGCTGATGCAAGTCTGGTAATATTCCTGTGTGGTTGAGATCAGGGTTTGCTTTTTCCTTTGCCTTTCCTTCCTGTCACGAGGCTCCCAGCACATTTTGTGCTAGGTATAAAAACCAACATCAACATCAGAGCTACCAATACTTTGATGTAGTGTTTTTCTCTCTTCTTCTTTGCCTGTCCCTTCTAGCTTTAGTTGCTATGAGTAATGGGAGCAAAACAAAACCGATGTGTGTTTATCCCACTTTGAGAAAAAGCTTCCGTGTCATTAGTTGCTAGAGAGCAACCATTGCTGTGGATGGTTGCATCAGCCTAATGGCACGTGCTGCTCTCCCAGCAGCCCCACGGTGCTTGACACTCTGGGGAAATAATTTCCATTTATTTACAGCAACGAGTCAGGGAAGGTAATGATGGGTGATATAGCCCAACATGTGGACTATGGCATGTTGTGTTGCTGTTCTGGGGTTTTTTCTGGCATGGTAAAGGGGGTAAGACAGACAGCACGTGATGGCGGCCACACAGCTGAGCTTGGCTTTTCTAGGTTTCTACGTTCTAGTGTAACAGGATGACTTCAGGCGTTATTATGTACTGATGGAATGAGCAACAAACAAGTTTTAGGATTGACACAGCTACTTAAAGGATTACAGTGGTTGGACTTGGCAGTGCTAGGTCGACAGTTGGACTTCATGATCTCAAAGGTCTTTTCCAACTGAAATGATTCTGTGATTTGATGTACTCATTGTGGGCTTTAAAGTTGATATATATATATATCTTTTAAAAATATTGTTGTTAGGTTTTCTTTAGAGTAATAAAAATCTACAAAGGTGTGGAGTTATGCATTAGCAGGTCTGTGCGCATGCTACATTTCACAGATTAAATACTGTGAGGATAACAAGGAGGAAATAATCTGAGTAAGAGTGGTGAATTTTATCTGGAACCACGTGCTGTGTTGAGCCTGCATCCTCCTGCCACGCGTTCTGGGCTCCCGATTTATCATTCACAGCTCTTGCTCATTTTCACCAATGTTTGCCAAACATCAGTTGAGTCAGAGAAGCAAGTCCCTTTTCCCCAGCCAGCTTCCCCTTCTCCCAGCAGGATGCCTGGGGCTGTCAGATACCCTGTGTATTGCGTGGCATTCGCCCACCTCGCAGTCTCGTCACGCGTTCCTGCAGGCCAGCAGTGACACAGGCTGAGCTGGGCTTTCAGGTGGCGACGGCTTCCACCTGCCAGTCCTGGCTGTCTGGGTGTGTTGGGGTCCGGGCTAGAGGCAGCCACGTGCTCTCTCTGCCTCCCTCTCCTGCTGGTTCTATGATGTGTGATGGAAGAGCATCTGTGAGAAGGATTTCAGCAGCAAGAGAAGTCAGTGTGAAGGTCTGACCCATAAGTGTCTCCGTAGTGAGTCTTCTGTCTGGCCTCTTGCAGCTTTCTTTTGTTTTCCTTTGCTTTTTTTAAGTCTTGCCTGGTGAGCCAAGGCCAGACCACTCCTTGGGCAGTCTCCATTCAGCACCGTGTGTACAGCAGCAGTCTGGGGATGTGGTGGCCTCCTCTTGTGTTCTCTGCCTCTCTTACCTGCCTGTCCCGGTCGGAGACGCCGTGCTTTGCCCCGCTCGTGTCCCTGTCTCCTCTGGGCATGTTGTGTTGATGCTTTAGATGGCATTTCTGGCTGGAAGAGTTTTTTCCACTCTACAGATTGAGGCTGATACATGCAGCACGTAGATGTTTAGGCTAGACACTGGGAGCCCTGGGGCACTGAAACGCGAGGAACAGAGGGAGGCCAAGAAAACAATAAGATGGCTAGGGGCTCTTACACCCTCATTTATTTGCAGAAATTAATTATTTCAACATCTTTCCAAGCTGACTAATTGGGTTGCTTTTGTCTTGGTGACAGAAATTGCTGACCTCAAAGTCTGAACTTGCTGTTGCTATTCCTGCACTGTATAGGAATAATTTAGTATTTCCATAGTTCATTTTCAGTAGAAATTTGCTGTCCTGTTATTTGTCCAGTGTGATCCCGGACATTTTGCATTATGTCATTCATTTCCACTTGATTTTGTGCTCTGGCACCAAAACCAGGAGGGAATTGCTATTTTTTTAGACAAAGCAGATGGAGATGGGTCAGTGTTAAAGGCTTCCTCAGAGCAGTTTCTAAAGCAGCATGAGAGAGGCAGCGAATTGCTGCAGACCACTTTTTTGGTAAACATTTCCTTTTTGAAAATACACATAATTAATTTTCAAATTAATCTTTCTGTCTTGTAGCCATGGTTTTGGAGAATGGAAATGTAGTGTACACCTTCACCTTTTAAACAGAAGGGCAACGTGTCCTTACGGGCATCGCAAGTCAAATGTGTGGGTGGTGATCAGGCATCCCCAAACCTTCTTGAAAGAAAACTGTTCCATGAGCACACACCAGTTTAGGGGGTAAAGGTAGATTGTTTCACCTTTTCCAGATGGAAGACGGCTGCTTCCATCTTGCCTGGAGTTGGGTTACATGCAGGCAAACAATTTGTAACCCTTTTGTATTTTCTTTTGGTTTAGCATCCTTGCACACAAAAAACTTGGTCCGTGAATGCAGTGCTCCCTGGAGAACAGGATTGGCTCCTAAGGAAATTGGCAGTAATTGCAGTTTGAAATAATTTTCTAGGTTAAACAGTGTACAGGCTTCTGCCACAGGCTAAATATTTCAGAAGCAATTGGTTGCTTTTATTTGTTTGATCCAGTCTTGGGTGGTGAGTGTTTACGTTACGGTGTAGTACTGGCTCTGGGTGAGTGGGTTTAAATTGGCACCAGGAGCACAGAGAGTCCTGCAGTGCTTTAGCTTCTTGATCAATTAAATCTGCCAATTGTTCAGCTACGAGGTTCTCTTTATAAAGCAGCGGTGACCTAAGCATGGACATAGTCAAAGAACGCTGGTGATAGTTTTGGAGTTCATAAAGGAAAAGTGTGCACTGATGAAGTTTATAAGCGATTTATAGCCTTCTGTGATTGCTGTGACCCCCCGGGCAGCCTGTCCCAGGGCTCCCTCAACCTCACCAGGAAGAAGTTCTTCCCCAGATTGGGGGGGAACTCCCTGTGCTCCAATGTGAGGCCATCGCCCCTTGTCCTGTCCCCACAGACACTGGGAAGAGGCTGGCCATGTCCCCCTGTGTCCCACCCTTCAGATATTGATGTTTTCCCAGTGCATGGCAACTGAACATGATGGGCCATACGCTCTGCTGGATGACAGCATAGGTTTGTTACAGCCAAAGGGGCCTCTGCCAGCTGTCATCAGCTAAGGATCTGCTCTCGTGTTGCTGTGTACCTCTCTGCATGGTGAATATCAGAAAACAGAAGCGCTGGAATGGGCACTGATTTCCCAATCAGTTGATGATTCATGCTCGTTAGCTTTGAAACAGTGAAGAAAGGCGCTTTATGAGCTGGCATTTCCATTTGTGCTTTGACTGCTTTGCTCGCGCCGAAGACGGAGTGAGGACTACGGCCTTTGCAGGACGGAGAGAAAGAGGAAGATGGGAAACATGTCCTGTGCCTTGTCTCAAGGCCGCTGCCCTGCCAATGACCTACTGCTCCGGTTAGAGATCAGGCCCCCCAGTTCAGCCACTGGCGCTACCAGAAAGACCTTTTATTGTGTGAAATGCAAGTTAAATGGATGAAGTGTTGAGTCACACGGTTCCTCCAGCACGCCTCAGAGCGGGGGACCAGAGGGGTAAGCATCCCCACTCCCCGCCTGAAAGGCAGCCACAGCTTCTGTGGTTGCATTCATGTTCAGTTAACTTCCAGTGGTGCAGAAGGTGTTTCCCAAGGACGCCCTGGCATTGCAGAGTTTGCGATCACCGTGATTGTGTTGGAGGTGTGAGCGTGCAGGGGGCTTACACTTAATTATATGTGACGCTGTGTATGTGTACGCGCCTCTCTGCCCTCTGGTCCTCAGCAGAACTGCCTTTTTCAGCAGCCACCTTGCCAGTAGAAGCAGCAGGCAGTGGCTTTCAGTTGTAAAACAGCTGCCGTGAGCTCATTAAGTGCTAATGTAGACTTTAAAAATGCAAGGTTGTTCCTTTGCAGCAAGAGCTTGGGAGGGCGGCCCTGTTGAAACCCAGTTGACAGCAATTAGGGTAGCGATGTACAACGGACCTTCCCTAGAAGTCATTGTTACAAACCAGGAGCTGTCTCTGAACAGAGGTGATACAGTCTGGCTTGTTTTCATATGGCAGTTACATCAACAGTATCCCAATTTATTTTGTAGCGTACGAACAACAAGAAAATCCTGCTGGAAATCCCTTCTGCTCAGTGTAGCTTCATCCAAATGGAACCTGGATACCTTTAATTAAAAACCCAATCGCCAAAGGAAGGTGGTAAATAGAATGAAGGCAAGTCACCTTTGCAGTTGACTTTTTTTGGGACGACAGAGGTGTGGCTACAGACCAGCTGAGTATGAGTTAGAGGCAGTGAAGCTTTACATGTCGGGTGTTGATGTTGGAGATGAGAGTTAATGGATCATTTGCAGGGGTGGGTGACATAGTATGAAAAAGTGGTGGTTATTTGGAGATTTCCCACCCACCCCTGTCTGAGGTGTGGTTTGTAGGAATACAAGTGAAACAAGCGTGTGATTTGCATTACTGTAAGGTGTGGTTCAGCCAGCTGGGATTGGGCTGTGGCTCTTGTAACAGTGATACTGATACACAGTCATTTCCTCACAGAGCATCCTTCACCATTGTAGCTCATGGGTACAACCGGTGTTACTGCCTCGTGCTACTGCGGTCAGTCACTTTGGAGTGGTTTGCAGCCTCCAGCGCGAGTGCTGGGGCAAGGCTGAGAGCCCAGCGACCCTCTGCTCTCC
Organism: Zapornia atra; assembly: GCA_013400835.1. NCBI lineage: Eukaryota > Metazoa > Chordata > Aves > Gruiformes > Rallidae > Zapornia > Zapornia atra. Next base: position 169,205 of record VZTU01022403.1, read on the forward strand.
TGCTTTGCTGCTTCTGCTAGTGACCAGCTTCAAGGGCCTTTATTCCCACGCCATACCCCCCTCTTTTAACCTCTCACCTGTTCTTTTTGCTCTTTGTGCCCTGTACTTTTTTCCCCCTGAAGACCTGCCGAGCCCAGAGTCTTTTCTCAGAGGTTACACTAAGTGTTTGGGGACTCGTGCCAGTTGATTTGAATGTTAATATCTGGAGAGCAGACCCTTATCCTTAGCTGAGTTCAGACAAAACCCACGGTTCATTATTTGGAGCCCAAACCAGAGCTTGCTGAAGTTAGCAGAGGGGTTTCCATCGACTTCAGTAGCTTCGGCTGCCTCTTAAAGGCTTTGAGATTCAGCCTGTCAGGAACGAGTTGAATCTTCCCTTGTTTGCCCTTGATATTTATGATATGTGGCTATGTTAATAGCCAAATTAGGACTAATTTTTACTATACTTAGAGCTTGGATTAATAAAATCTGGGGCCGAGTCTTTATTCCTTCTCTGGACTTTCCTTTTTCCTTAGTAAGATTATCTGGGTGGTTCTGTTGCAGTAGTAATGACAACCATTAGTGCATATCGATGTTTGTGGAAAGCCTGTAATCCCAGCAGTCCATTTCCTGGCTTGTGCCATAAAATGCAGCAAACAGATACCTGTAGAAACCAAGAGCCCCTTATCTTCCTGAAGCATGACAGCTCCCTTCTGAAACAGGAAAGCAGCGCTCGGCTGTGACCTATCTCAGCAGCAAGGGTTGAGTCAGTCCCTCACCTATCGCCTCGAGGCAGTGAAATGCATGGGTGATTGTTCTAGATGGCGTTAAAACAGTTTCTTCTGGGGAAGGTTGATTATTTTCACCAATTTTGTTTGTTTTAAGAACAGTACATCAAACAGCAGTGCTCACTGCATATGGCCAGTTCTCTCTGTGCCACTGTCAAGACCCAGGGATATTTTTCCCCTGTGCCTTAGTCCGTAGCGAAGCATGCCTCAGTGTTCACCTGTCACCTTGCTCCTTTTTGATTAAGTTTGCTAGGTATGGCAGTAGCAGACTTTCACTGAAGGTTGCCAGAGCTCCGATTAATATTCAGACAGAAGATGTGCAAGAAGCAAGCTGGAATTAGACACCAGCAAGAACACTGATTAGATGAGCCATTATTTTTGGGGGTTGGACTCCATGATCTCTTGAGGTCCCTTCCAACCCCTACAATCCTGTGATTCTGTGATTTTGCTGGCGATTCAGTTTTTATGCCTAATGTAGTGTCGTCATTTTAATTATTGGCACTGAGGTCAACATATGAACAATGTTTTCCAGCATTTAGGAAAGTCTGTAGAAGTGTGTAGTGAGCATTAGGATTAGCATGAGGTGATAACTCTGAGATGAGGATGAAGGAAATCTGAATAGAAATGGGAAGGGTTAGATGAGATACTGGGGGGAAATTCTTTCCAGAGAGAGAGGTGAGGGGTTGGAATGGGCTGCCCAGAGAGGGGGTGGGTGCCCCATCCCTGGGGGTGTTCAAGGCCAGGTTGGATGGGGCCCTGGGCAACCTTGTGTATCTCCAGGCCTGGAGGTTGGTGGCCCTGCCTGTGGCAGGGGGTTGGAGCTCTGTGACCCTTGGGGTCCCTCCCAACCCACACCAGTCTATGATTCTAAGCAAGATTCTTCCCACCCTCTGACACCTGCTTGACATCTAATGAGTACAAAAGATCTCTCCAAAGCTTGTTCCCTGTCACCAATAGAGAAGGACTCTAGGGGTGGTGAGAAACAGCTGCCCTCCCTTGTCCTCTGCATTGCAGGTGATGGTGTCTTGTTACTGCTCTGCACACCCCCTGGGTCCCTGTGAAGGTTCCAGTGTGATACCACAAGTGAATGAAATTTGGGAGGGAATGAGTGGTAAAATCAACTCTTTAAAACAAATGCCAGGTTCCCTCTTTGTAACCCGCAGGGTTCTGTGTTGGTGTTTCCTATGAGCCTCCTGGTGCTTCTGGAAATAGGGGTGAGTTTTTGGAGAATTGGGCTGTGTGATTGTTTCCAATTGAGGTCCGTATTTATTGTGCCTGGATTTAAAATTTAGGTGCTACCCTGTTAGGTCAGGCAAAGTCCTCCCAAAGTCCCCAGGTTCAGCGTGACGGGTTTGAGGAGTTTGTCTCCTGCAGTCAGAAGGTGACTATTGTCAGGCTGTTGTGCATCGGTCAGAGACTTCATCAGCGACTCTGGTGTGCAGGTAACTGCTGCCTGAAGGATGATCTAAAGCGTGGTAGGTAAATGTAGTGCTTCAAGGACGAGAGGAAGGGCACACTAATTGTGAGGGTCCTTTGCAGCAGCTTCACTTACAACAGCGATTTCGTTTCAAGAAGGACAATGAGCTTCTCTCGTTACACAGGAGTAATGTCAGGGGAGAGGGATGATGTTACTGGATGCTTGTGCTAACAAAGAATAATTTAGGTTTTATTGTATCTCTGACATGTTTTTCCTGTAATCAGTGTCCAGAATTTCAATCTCATGTTGGCTGTGGCTGAGAGCAGCGGGAAGTGCAATTGTGAGCATGGAGGGGATGAGCTCTAGAGCATTGCAGGGTGAGGTTCTGATGCAAAGAACTGCAAAGACAATTCCAGCTTTGAATAACCCTTACAAATAATGGCAGGGATTGTTTGGGGCCAGCGGTGATTGTCAGGGATGAAAAACTCTCCGAAGAAAATAGGGCTACGAAGGTGCTGAAGGGTGAATGACCTGGGGCTGTTCAGCCTGGAGAGAAGAAGCCTGAGAGGGGATCTGATCAATGGATATCAATAGCTGAAGGGTGGGACACAGGGGGACATGGGCAGCCTCTTCTCAGTGTCTGTGGGGACAGGACAAGGGGTGATGGGCTCAAGTTGGAGCACAGGGAGTTCCTCCCCAATCTGGGAAGTGAGGGTGAGGGAACCCTGGGACAGGCTGCCCAGGGGGGTGTGGAGTCTCCTTCTCTGGAGAGATTCCAGCCCCGTCTGGACGCTGACCTGTGTGCCCTGTCCTAGGGACCCTGCTTTGGCAGGGGGTTGGACTGGATGGGCTCTGGAGGGCCCTTCCCACCCCTGTGACTCTGTGATTCTGTGAAAATAAATTAGTGTACTTTACTTACAAATGTGTAAATCCTTACTCTGGAGAAGGTGCTGCCATTTATGAATTTTACTTGAATGCCAAAACTTGCCCTACAGTCCTTGTCATCAGAGAAGCAGAGAGAGTATGTATTTTGGAGTGTTCCAAAAAACTCTCAAGACCTTATCAGGAAATGTCAAGGTATGATCCTTCACCTCTTCCAAATTCTCTCTTTAAAAGTACTGTGTAATTTCTGGTCTCATACATACAGCTATAAGAAGAAACGTACTTTCTTTACGTTGATCTCTTTCAGCATCAGTTCAAGTTGACATAAATCTTCGGGTTTGGTTGCAAACTGAGTTTGAATCCTTGCTGAAGATCTTTGCCTACTCCCAACCACACAATGTGCTGCTCCATGTGGTGCTTGGTGATTTTTTTTTTTTTTTAACTTTCCTTAGGTTGTTAAATGTCTTCAATGTATCTGTCTGTTTGGATGAAGAAACATTTTTTCCTGTTCTAAATGAAGAATGTTTCTGTAGCCTCTGGGAGTGTACTAACTGCAGAGGTTTCCCAGTGGGATTGCTGGCATGTAATGTGATTTCAGGGAAATAAAATGGAGACCTGCAGGAGGAAAGATTTTTTGGACAGGTTTTTAGGAAAATAGCTTGAAATTCGAAAAAGAAGTAACTCTTGGAAAAGAATTGCATTTTGTTCCTAAAAAGTGGGCTTTTTGTTATCACAGAGTCACGGAACGGTCAGGGCTGGAAGGGACCTTAAAGACCATCCAGTCCCACCCCCTGCCATGGGCAGGGACACCTCTCACCAGCCCAGGCTGCTCAAGGCCCCATCCAACCCGGCCTTGAACACCTCCAGGGAGGGGGCAGCCACCACCTCCCTGGGCACCCTGTGCCAGGGCCTCACCACCTCCCTGGGCACTCTGTGCCAGGGCCTCACCACCCTCTCAGTGAAGAATTTCTTCGTAATACCCAATCTAAATCTTCTCCCTTCCAATTTTAAGCCATTCCCCCTCATCCTGTCACTCCAGGCCCTTCTAAAAAGTCCCTCCCCAGCTTTCCTATAGCCCCTTCAGGGACTGGAAGGTGCTGTAAGATCTCCCAGGAGCCTTCTCTTTTCCAGGCTGAACCGACCCAGCTTTTTTGGATATTTTTACAGAATATGCCTAAAATCTCTGTTTTGCTTGACTCAGCTGCAAGCCAAGTATTTATTTCAGAAGTTATTCCAGGCTTTTTTCCTTGTGCTTGTCACTTTGTTACCCCTGTGCAGGTGCTGGGCTTCCTGGGAGCTATTGTAACTGCAGGTAGTCATGGTCTGGGCATCAGCATCCCAAGATTTAAGAGCAACAGCTCCACCATCCAGGAACAACTTTACCACTCACCTTCTCAGTTGTTAGTAGGAAAGGTTCCTTTCCCCCACCTCTTTCATAGTCTTAAAAGAAACAACCTTTACTCAGGTGCGCTCTCGGCTCATCACCACGCATCGGATGCCGTGGGTCGATGTGTGAGTTTCTATACAGGCCATGAAGGTGTGTGCTTCATGTAGCTGACCAGTTGCGAAGAGTCCAGCATTCATTCTGAGTGTAAGAAACACGGACGTAGCATTTAGAGGCTTGGCTTAATTGTCCTCTAGTGATCTTGGTATGAACAGAAGTAACTAGAAGCAGTGTTATCATTCAGTTTGTGTGATGGATGTGTCTCTGCCAGCATTTTAAGAGGAAATGTTTAATGTTACAACCAGACGTAGGCGCTCTCCGTTCTGCAGCAGCTGCATTGACGAGGGGACGTGCCAAGGAGACGCAGCAGCCTGGTGGCTTTTGTTACTGAAAAGTTTCACTCTGTCTCTGAAATTTAGGGATTGATCTGAGATGTTGAGCACTCGCTTTCCCACTGAGAACACAAAGTTGTGGATTGGTTTTCAAACATATTTTGGGGGTAAGAGCTTAATTGCCCGCATCCCTCTTGGCATGTCTGTCAGCCGCTCGTGGGAAGCAGTGAGCTTCCATCAGGGAACAGAAGAGTTCTTGGGTTTCAGGGGCATGAGCAAATATGATATTAAAAATGTGTGTGCAGTTTCTCTCCCCTTTGGAGGCTTCAGGGTTAACCTTCTATGCAGGATGGATGGCAGAGCTCTCAGAGCTGTGCTAGGGCAGTACTTCCAGCATCAAATATTTTAAGAGTTGCCTTTTATTGTCCTAAATGCTTAGTGCAGAAGGGACAGGAAAAAGGTGCAGACTGTCACAGATGAGACTACCTTCCATTCAGTGCTGTGCTGTCACGGGGGTAGCCTATGAGCAATTTTATATCTGTAACTTTTTCTGGCCAATTACCAGGATTAATGTTGCGATTATATGTTAAATAATAACTTCATTTTGGTTTGGAAGAAATTAAACCCCAATGCTTTGTGTAGTAAATTTTCAGATATTTGGGAACTCAAAGCTCTTGTTTCCTTCTGGCAGTTAGTGACTGAGCAGGAGCAGGAACTGTGTCTGAGTTGGTCTCTGGGTTTCCAAATGAAAATTCCCAGGACTCCAGACAGCCAAAAGAGAGGAGCTGCTTGCAACATGGGGAGGGTAGGCCTGAGAGCCAAGTACCACCCTGTGCATGTGAAGTCAGAAATCTTCTGGGAACCAGTGGTTTTGAGCAGGTTTCCCTCACTTGGAAGGCCTATTGTTCATGCTGCTGTGGCTGTGTGCAGATGTCCTAGGCAGTAGAGTGCTTTTTTTTGTCTTTTCCAGGTTTGTGAGGAGACCTAATTTGTCGGTGTCTGTGAAATCAGGATAGCATCCAGAGGAAATGTCTTTATAGGTCCAACCCTTGAGATAAAGACCTTAATGTGTGCCATGACCCAATGCAGTCAATGTCTTCTTCCTTTCCTACCACTACTGACGTTTTTGCTTGACAGGATATACTTGCCAGTCTTTTTTTGTTTTGCTTTCCCATGTCTGTGAGAAAATCTTTAGCAAGGGGTTCCCCCCAACACCCAGACAGTCACTGCTGCCCTTTTTTCCCCCCAGGGTTTATTTTTTCCTGTTGAGATACTCGGGTAGCACTGGTCATTTCCCAGGCACAACCCCTCTGTGGCAGTGTGTCCTGCTTTTCTTTGCCAAAAGCCTGTTCAGATGTCCTTTTACAGTGTACTTTTATTTCATCACTGATTTGCAAAACCCGATTCTTAGGGGTCTAAACAGTGAAGCTGTAATCACTGTGGTTGTGGAAAGTCTGTCTTTTAGAGTTTTTTCAGAAAAGACAGCCTTTGAGTGCTGTGTCTGGGGCAGGGTTGACTTCCAGCTCATCCATAATGAGCGACATCATTTCAGTAGTGCTTAACTAAGTCTGGTGATGTTCTGTTTGATGATGTGCCAAGCAGGGCAAATGGCTTTCAAATTCATTTGGACTACTGCTTTAAAAAAGAGGCAGGCTATAAACCAGCACGATATCTTATTTATCTGGGTGTTTAATGAGTAGATGGCTTGAAACGTATCTGATTCTCTCTGGGGGTCACTAGTTTTCCATGTTTCTCTCTTGCAGCTAGCAAGATGTTATTGTTCAGAGGAGCTTGGGCATGACTTCAGCTTATCGTCTCCACTCTATTTGCATTCATGTATTAATTGGAAACACTATACATATTTAATTCTCATGGTTTACATTTAAAACACCCCAACAGTAATTCACATTTAAAAGCCCCAAGAGAGTTTTCAGAAGGGTTTGTACCAGTTTAGCTACATTTATTTAAATACTCCCTGGTAGCTCACTCTGTGTGTATTTATGTGCGTGTGTCTCCTCAGGAATGTTTTCTTGAAGATGCTGAGAATATTAAGGATAACTTGTTAATTGCACAAAGTTTGAAGGATATTATGTCACTGAGACTTTTCTTAAATCCCAGGCTGCAGTTGTTTCCCTTTGGCAAAAGGAAGTTAAATTGATTTTTGCGGAGATGGTTTTAAGGTGTATCTTGGAGATAAAAACTCTTTCCTTGGCTGGATGGCTTTCATAGTTAAGTATGAACATGCTGATTTTGGTTGTTCTTTGCAGACAAGAAGTGAGGGGATTGACTTTGGATAGCTGTAACCCCCTGGGCAGCCTGTCCCAGAGCTCTCTCACTGGGAAGAAGGTATTCCCCAGATTGGTGTGGAACTCCCTGTGCTCCAACTTGATTCCATCTCCCCTTGTCCTGTCCCCACAGACACTAAGAGGCTGGCCATGTCCCCCTGTGTCCCACCCTTCAGCTATTGATACCCATTGATCAGATCCCCTCTCAGTCTCTTCTCTCCGGGCTGAACAGCCCCAGCTCACTCAGCCTTTCCTCCCAGGGGAGATGCTCCAGGCCCTTCATCCCCTCCATACCCCTCCTCTGGGCTCTCTCCAGGAGATCCCTGTCTGTTTTGTCCCAGGGAGCCCAGAGCTGGACAGAACACTCCAGATGGGGCCAGGGCAGAGTAGAGGGGAGGATCCCCTCCTTTGACCTGCTGGCCACGATCCTTTCGATGTCCCCCAGGATCCCACTGGCCTTCTCATACCCTGGGGCACACTGCTGGCTCATGGGCACCCTGTCACCCACCAGGAACCCCAGGTCCTTCCCTGCAGAGCCCCTCTCCAACAGCTCGCCCCAGCCTGTACCGATACAAGCGGTTATTCCTTCTCAGGCACAAGGCTCCTTGTTGTTTCCTTCATATTCCTTCAGGTGAATAGGAGAGCACCAAATAAAGAGTGCTTGTGCCAGCCCACCAAACCTTTCAGTCCTTCCTCTACAGATCCTGCTGCGGCTGGTTTTTCCCCAGCATCTCTGTGAGCTGCTTGATGGGAGATGCTGGATCCCTGGGGCTGCTGCTCACTGCCCAGGACAGCCGGCTGAGCTGCTTGGGCTTTCAGACTCCCTGAAGCAGGTTGTGCATGGACATTTAATAACAGCAGGGGACATGGCTTGCAGAGATATATGATAAGGCTTTTTAATAACACCAACAGAATTCTGTGCCCAGTTGGCAAGAAACAAACAATTCTGTGTAATCCGACTCAGGAATTAGTCAAACCTCCGTTTTCAGAACAGGAAGATTCATTATGTCACTGAGCTTTTTAAAACAGTTGCAAGCTAATGAACCTCTGCAGCTGACTTTGTTACACCCTCTGTGTGTCCAAAAGAGAGTACACGGACAAGGTGATCATCGATTTTTATTCTACAGGGCAAAACCCCCTTTAGATTGTACCAAAATTCACCAGATGGAAAGTGATGTACGAAAGACACCAGTCCCTGTTCGCAGTCCATGCAACACAGAACCTTCCATGTCCTGACTGGAAATAAGGGAGGCGGAAAAAAGAAATGTTAAAATTAATTTCATCCCTTGTCTTTGTATCACAGAAATGATAATTTCTGTGTTGTATGTTAATTTTTCTCGAAACAAGTGTCCAGATCAAAGGCAAATCTTGGGAGCTAGGATGTCCACTGGAATTAGCATATCTGCAGTGGGCTTGGAATTTTCCCCCCTTGATTATTTTCAGAGAAAGGCTTTTAATGTAAAAATAGGCAAGGCTTTTGAAGAGGCAAATGGAGTAAGGAGATACGCATGTTCTGTGTTTGTGTTGGAAATACCATCTAATAAAATTAATAGGCGACTGCATGAACACGACCAATGAGCGCAGAGGAATGTGTGACTGTAGCATGAAGAGCAGGAGCGTAGAGCTGTGTTCCTGTGTCACCCCTGCTGGCAGCAAACCAGAAAACCACCACTGAGGTCGCTGGATTTACTGGTTGATGTCTGCCTGCTTTAAAGAAACTTTTCTGGTCTTATTTTGCCCGGTTCTGATTTTTGAAGTGTAAACCAGCAGTGGAGGGTTAGCTAAGATAGACACATAGAAGTTCTTGAGAAATCACCTTGTGGACTCAGGTTTTGGCAGTATGAGGAACAGGGCGAATTTGGTTCATCCCCTCCTCTTCTGACTGAGGGACCTCCCCCAGCAAGGTCCTGCCTTCCAAGCCACTGAACTCTCTGCAAACTCGGAGTCTTTACTGAGGCTTTCCCCGTGGTTTCTGACACTGTTCCACCTTGAATTTCTGCCCATAAATTCCACAGGGCATCCCTGTCCAGGAGTACGAACCATATCCCGTGTAAGTGAGCACACGATACGATACCTGTTTCCATTGCTGCTGCTGAGTAATTGTAGCTGCTTTGAAGCATCTTCCTTCAACAGTGGCACAGTCTGAGGGCTGTTGGTTTTGCCCAGAAGAATCTTGTATTGCAGGTCTTTGTGTCCTCAAAGAAGCCCTTGAGCAGTGCAACAGTTGTATCTGTGGTGGGTTTATTAATCTTACCCCTTTTGTTTTGTTTACCCTGTTCTGAAATGAAGGTGGGGCACTAGTTCCTGGGGGCAAGAGTTTTTGCAATACTAACCCCGGGGCACACTGCTGGCTCATGGCCAACCTGTCGCCCACCAAATTTCCATTGGTCACCTTTCCCTGGGACTAAATACCAATACCATACCTGAATAGTATTATAGGAAGGCATCGTGCGTAGGAACCTGAGAGCCGATGCAGATAATTTCTGAGTTCAGGCCCAGCAGTAGGTCCTGGAGGTTTGGGTTTGGTTTAGATTTTTTTCCTCAGCTGTAGGACTTTGGTACAAATCGCTGATATGTACAAGTCAGATGACCAGATTGACAATTTCCACCTTTTGTTAAAGCAAAACTCAACCTTTGCTATATTCTGTTGCTTTTGCATTGTAACTGTGTCTTCCACAGCTTGGCTAGCAATCTGTTGGGCTGCTACTGGTGTCTGCACATGGGCCACAACAACCCCATGCAAAGCTACAGGCTTGGAGAGGTGTGGCTCCAGAGCTGTCTGGAGGAGAGAGACCTAGGGGTGTTGTTCAACAGCTGGCTGAACATGAGCCAGCAGTGTGCCCAGGTGGCTGAGAAGGCCAAAGGCATCACTGCCTGCAATAGGATCAGTGTGGCCAGCAGGAGTAGGGAAGTGATCCTTCCCCTCTACTCAACTCTGGTGAGGCTGCACCTGGAGTACTGTGTTCAGGTTTGGGCCCCTCACTACAAGGAGGACATCGAGATGCTTGAGTGTGTCCAGAGAAGGGCAGCCAGGCTGGGGCACAAGTGTGATGAGGAGTGGCTGAGAGAGCTGGGGGGCATTCAGCCTGGGGAAAAGGAGGCTGAGGGGAGACCTCATCGCTCTCTACAACTACCTAAAAGGTGGTTGTAGTGAGGTGGGGGTCGGTCTCTTCTCCCTGGTAGCCAGTGACAGAACAAGGGGAAACGGTCTGAAGTTGCATCAGGGGAAGTTTAGGTGGATATTAGGAGAAATGTCTGTACTGAAAGGGCTGTCAGGCACTGGAACAGGCAGTCCAGGGTGGTGGTCAAGTCACCATCCCTGGAGGTGTTTAAATGAAGTGTAGATGTTGTACTTGGTGACATGGTCTGGTGTTGGATCTAGTAGGGCTGGATAGATGGTTGGACTTGATGATCTGGAAGGTCATTTCCAACTGAAACCATTGTGTGATTCTATACCATCTGTATGTAGGAAAAACGTAGACAAAGGAAATAAACATGAGTTACAGCTGCTGGCACTGAGCGTACCCAGCTTATCAGTATAAAGAGACTTTGTCCCTGAGCCTATTGTCACTCTGTCACCAGTTCCAGTCTCTTGAGATTTTGCCACATCAGTAACACTGCAGGGGCAGAGCAATGGCAGGTTAGTTGGCATGTCATGCACAAATGAAAGGAGGGGATTACAGTAATTAGCCCATTTTTTCAAGGAAAACTGTTCAGCCTCCTAGAACAGCTTGAACAGATTTTGGATCGATGATGCTACTACCCTGGATGGAAGAAAATTACTGAGGTGGTATATCTCTGTTTCTTTTGTAAGTGACCAAATGCGTCTGACATAGGAATGAAATTATCTAGGAAGAAACTGTCTGAATCACCGTGTTCCTTCTATTTAGGATGCTTTGAAGGACAGGTCCTCATCAGGCCCTCAGCACCGAGATTCCTTTGACTTCTCTGACAGACCCACATCAAGCAGTAACACAGGGCTGGCCTTTCCTGAACACGGAGCTCAGGCTGTAACGTTTACCAAGGCATCCCTCCTTTGTAGCCACCTGGAGATGCGTCTTTGCACTTGAATAATTTACCTGCTAATTTAAAGACAGCTGCAAACTGAATTCTTAATGTGAAGGACAGGGAAGGGGAGTCAGTTTGGCAGCCATAGCGTTGATCCCGCACAGGGCTCACCCCTCGACATGTGCACCCCTGTGCAGCATGGGGCATAGGCTTTTATTGTCTGTGTGGGGCAAGAGATTTGAGCTGTGTAGAGAACTATGGCAGGTTGTTCCCTTGACCTCCTCTCTGCATCCTTCCCAGAGGGGTGGTTCAGGCATCACAGCGAAGTCTGTGGTGTTTTTACATTGTAGTTTAAAACTCGTTGTTTCTTGAAGAAGATGGAACCCTGTAGTGCACATGTAGCCTCCATCCAAAACCTGGCATGGCACAGCGTCCCCCATCGCAGAGCACAGCGGTGTTCTGCATTCCTGCCATTTTGAGCCGTGATCTAGTCCAGTGTCGTGATGGAATCGGGGTTTTTTCAGACAGGCAGCAGGCTATGGATGAGCACTTGAGGGCTTCAAACAGCCATCTGTCAGTAGGTGTGCTTCTCCCCTCGGTAACGCTGTTCATACCAGTGATGAGATGAACGAAACAATTCTGTCTGCTTGTTGTAACCTCAAGTTTTAAGGCTCTTTTGCAAGAGCAGGAGGTGCTGGCTGGAGCCAAACAGTTAATCACACTGCTGATCTAACACCTTCTCCCCCTCCAAATAATAATTCAGCTGCTTTTACTTTTTGCTGTTCCACGCTGCTGCCGCTTTCTGTGTTAGTGTTTGAGCATCCTTGGAAGGGCACTGCAGGGAAGAGTCTTGGCGGGTTGGGGCAGGAGGAGAGGGGTGGAATGCTGTTGTAGGTGGCTGTAAACACTTTAACCTGCAGAAATACAACCCAGAGGCCAAGTTCAAGAAGTTTTCATTTCAAATGATGTTAAAATAGGCAGCAATTCACCGTGGTGATGATCACTGAGTACTGGAAAATATCTCAATGGAGTGATAAATACAAAAAAAGACTGCTATATTTTTGCATCTTAGGTGTGTTGGCATGTTTATTGGTTCCTCTTGCGCTTGCTTGGCTGCATGGGTTGGAACCAGATAGCTTTCCAATCCTCCTTTGCAGACAGATGCCAGCGGTGAGGCGCTGAGCAACTGCCTCTTCTGCTGGGCTTGGTAACTTAAATATCTGGGCTCTGTAAGCTGCTTCTCCATGAACATGATTTGGCCAAACTCCTGCCTACTTGGCTTTGTTAAAGAACAAAGGTCCCTCCTTTCATTTGTGCATGACATGCCAACTAACCTGCCATTGCTCTGCCCCATATGCTTCACCTCACCAAAAAGGACACCACTCAGCTCCAGCCCAGTAACAGCTACATGGCGGCGGGTGGTTTTGTTCCTTGCTCTGGCATCCATTTCCTAGCTCGTTCTGTTTGTCCGCTTGGTGCTTGTAGAGAGCGGTGTTTGCCGAAGGGGAGTGTGCCTTGGTACCAGTGCCCTGCCTTCGTTCCTAAAATACACCCGGGGGGAGCAGCAGAGCTCAGGGGTTGTGTTCTAATCCTATGTGTGCCCTTGTTGGCTCCTGCAAACATTGGGAAGAAAATACTGAACATGAAAAGAAAATGCCACAATGCCATGTGCGTTTTGAATTGTCTCTCAAACATTCTTGGAGCCAAAAGTGTCCCTGTCCAAGGAGGCATGTTTCTTGCATGGTAATGCTGTGGAAGAGCATGGGAGCAGTGCTTAGGTTTATTTATAGAGGTACCCTGAGGCATATCAAGGGAAACCAACAAAACAAGTGATGCCCAGGCAGATACCTTCGAGCACATTAATCAACCTGTGGATAAACAGGCTCGAAGGTTGGGTGGCTGTTTATACCCCAGTGAGGACTGCTCTGGGAGCGCTGGTTCCAAAGATTAGTATCCAAATATAGTTTTTGCTTAGGGATTCTTTTTTTTTTCCCCCCCCATCCCCAGGTTCCTCATTAATTTTGAGTCCTGACTGGCAGCGATGGCTGTTGTTAAAAATGATAGTTTCCTGTGCAGGAATGTTTCAGCAGGGTGGAAGACTTTTTTTGTGTGCAGTTGGCTGCGAGAGCACACTGTCAGCTCATGTTGAGCTTCTCCTCCACCAGCACCCCCAAGTCCTCCTCTGCAGGGCTGCTCTCTAGCACATCCTCTCCCAGCCTGTACTGATGATGAGAATTGCCCTGACCCTGGTGCAGTACCTTGCACGGGGCCTTGTTGAACCTCATGAGGTTCACATGGGCCCGCTTGTCCAGCTGGATGACATCCCGTCGGGTTTGAGAGGGGCTTGCAGAGCAGGATCTGAAGCTAATTATTTCGGGTTCAGTTCTGAGAAGCACTTACTTCTGTCTGCATTCTGGCTATGGAGTCATCAGTTTGCAGGGCTGCTGGTGCCTTTAAAACCAGGGAAAACTCAGATTGCAAATACCAATTTGCTGTAACCTGCCTCTCATGAAGTCTTGGTGCAGAGAAAGCCGTGACTGTTGCTTTAAGAGAACTGACCCCAGTAAAATGGTCAGTGGTCAAGTGTAAATTGAGCCCTTTTAGCAGCGGTTGTTTCATACCCCCTGAAAACTCCTTTTGTTCCCAAACCCTCCAGTTGCAGCCCCAGAGACCTCCCACAGAGTCCCCATTGAGCTGTGTCTCTGGTGACTTGCAGCTGCTGTCCCATTCTGAGGAGTGCAGAGCCTCCTGCCCCACGGAGTTCAGGCTTTGGCCTGGGTTCCTGGTGGGGACGTGGATGTTCACAGAGGAGTTCTCAGTCTGCCAATTCACATCCTTGCACACTACAGCTTTGCCAAGGGACCACTGATATCTTGCCGACACACGGTAACGGTAAAGCTTGCTGGAGAGAAACCCTCTGTTTTAACCCTGGAGAAGTGCTCTGGTAGTACTGAGAACAGTAGTAGCCCTAGAGTTACTCCACTTCCTCTGCACAGCAGCTTTTCTACACTGACTGTGTCCCAGCTCCTCCCGTCGTGCTTTCTGCTTGTGTTTTTCCACACAGACTGTATTTACGCTTGCCGGGGGGATAAACTGTGCAAAGTCTCCATAAACAGATCCCCACAAACCCAAAGCAACACGATAGATTGCTTCCTGCAAAGTAATGACCCACCCTCCTTACTGGGGGATTAGTATGGTGAATTTTTTACTACATGCAATAAACCATTTGAGCACGATTCAGAGGAGTAGTTTGAGCAAGGTCTAGGGGTATCCCACTGCAAGGGGTGAGCCTCAGACCCTCTAGCTAATGTTGTCCCCAGATACGGACATTTCTTTTGAGCATCCCACAGTTTCTCTTCCACCTCCACGTGATTGATAGCTCAGTATCGTGGTGCTGGCTCCTACAAAATATTTCTGTACATTAGGCATTTTTATGGATTAACCAACGTGCTGTCACACCTGTTATTACAGGGGTAATAGCAAAATTCACCCAGACTGCTTTTCTATTTATGGAAAGTATAGGAGATGTCTGGAACAATTATTTCTTTAAAACGCTGTAAGGTTATAGGTGGTTTCAAAAAGTGCTAAGGTAAGCAGAACGCACGCAGCCTGAAGGTGCACACATTTATTTTTTACTTCTATTTACTGTTCCCAAAACTGTCTGTATGTATCTAAGAGGTTTTTAAAATATATTTTATTATTGGCCTAAAGACAAAACTAAAATGACTGGCATGCAGTCACAACACAGAAACACATCGAAATCCTGGAGAAACGGGGCGCTGACACTGCTGCTAAAGCCTAATTAGCTGTCACAGTGCTGGGCCATGTAGTCTGTTGCAGTTAAGAAAACTTGTTGTTGTGGCAAAAATGATTAATTTAATTTAATTTGCAAAACTATTTTAGGCCTTGCCCTTTTTGTGCTGAGGAATTAAGCTGTGAGGAGGCACTGAGGTCACCGAAGTGTGTGCAGGTGTACTTGCACTCGTGTTTAAGCCAAATAGGCTTAGGAAATGGGTATATGTGTTAAGAAACGTTTACCATAAGCCAACTATTTTGGGCAGATTATCTGTACCAGATGAGGGATGTGGCTGTGCACTGTCACTACTTGACCTAGCTGCTTTGGGATTGACTTTAATTTGTCTATATGAGCTCCCATGTCATTAATGATGGTGAAATAGAGCCATCTTCTCATTTTTTTGCTGCTTAGACTGAGCTGTTTGTCTTCCATGTGCTCCTCCTGGTCCACAGGTTCAACAAGACCTTCCCACACACATTGTTTGTGTTCTTTCGTGCTTCATTCACTCAGTGCCTTTGCTTAAGCAGTAACATTTTGTTCTGTGTCTAGATAACCTTTCTTTTCATCTGCGATGGCACAGAAGAAGAATTCAGAGAAGTTCCTTGGTAGGAAGAACGGTTTAGTATAAACTCACCTGGGAGTTTCCTTCATGCTTGGCCTCATGAAAGCCCTTCTAGAGGAGAACTCAGGAAGTTTTCTCCCTGGTAAAACACCAAGCTTCTCATTTTGCACTTACAAGCACAATTCCTGCATCATTGAAAGTGATGGGGGGATTCTCCAAAGCTGCCTAAGCCAGTGGAAGCCTTTCTGTGATTTTGTCGGATTTTAATTTGTAAGCTGTCCTGGTTCTGGCCAGGCCAGAGCTCCCCTCCCCAAGCAGCCAGCACAGGTGAGCCGAGTTACCTCAGGCTGTCTTCCACACTGCCTGACATCACTGCCCCATAAAGGGGCTGGTCAGGGAGGGGTGGGTGCTTCCAGGGCAGACTGAGTGTGTCTGGGACATCTGGTCGGTCCTCCTTGTGTTGGTGCAGTACTCTGTGTTACCATCAGGTCAATAAGGTACTCTGTGTTATCACTGGGTGTGAGTGAAATTTGCTGAGGGATTGTTCCTGTTCCCCTTTCAGGGTGCTTTTGTCAGTAACTGTCCTTATCCCAACCCACGGATGTTTCTCCTCCAGGAGGGAGTGAGTGGCATGTGATGCTCAAACACTGCTTGGGGCTGAACCACCACATAAGCATGTAAAAAGGATCAGAAATCCCTAATTATAATTTACTGATGTGTTTTAAGAATCTTATTACACGAGGCTTCTGTAGAAATACAGCTTAATATGGCTGGTAAAGCTGCAAGAACTCATTTTCTTCTTGCTTGAGTACTTGGTCAATTAGAAGTAAGCTGACTGATCTCTCGTTGTACTTCACCATAGCTCTGTAACCCAGCTGTCTTGTTCTCCAAGCTCTTTCAAGATGGCACTCTTTGATGGACCTTCATCCCTCGGAGCTTTTGCAGAACTGGGTATTTCAGCCTTCCCTTGGGCCCGTGACATGAGGGTAGTGAACTGTCTGCCTGTCTACAGGCAGCGAAAGGCTGAAGCCCCAGAGGAAATCCTTCAGAGGCTTCTTTGATGCTCCACTGCTATCTTTTTTATTTTTGTGATGATGGCAGACGTGTACAAAGAACAGTATTGTTTTGAAAGAGGTGAGGATGTTGCTATGCTTCCACAATCTTTTGTGTAAGAGCTGGGAGGGTAAATGACAGCTCCTCTTTTGTGTGAAACGGGAGGGGCTCATTTAGCAGGTTGCCAGCATTCTTTCAGTTGTTCATTTCACAATAAATGCCCTGGCCACAGAACACACAGGGTACCAATTATGGTAGATGTCCTCCAGAAAACTGGACTG
Source organism: Zapornia atra (assembly GCA_013400835.1). Taxonomy (NCBI): domain Eukaryota; kingdom Metazoa; phylum Chordata; class Aves; order Gruiformes; family Rallidae; genus Zapornia; species Zapornia atra. The sequence goes on from VZTU01022403.1 coordinate 186,032, forward strand.
TTTTGTTTTGGTTCTTTTTCTTTATTCTGGCTCCATATCCCACTCTTGTTGAGCTGCTGTACATCTCAGGTTGGGTCTTGTTCTGTCTTGTTTTCTAATGAGACCTTAGTGATAACTTACTGTGATTGACTTGTATCCATTCTTGAGGCTTTGTCATCTAATATCAGTCCTGGATTACCATTGTTGTTGATGAGAATCTAAAATCTTAATTCAGGACTTGAATTTAGGCCGTTGTGGTTTTGGCACAGCAGTGACAGTATGTGCATTTTGAGTAGTGCCTAACAAACTGCCAATCCACAATTAATCATTAATATTTTTAACAGTTTGTTGTAACTTGACCTTGCTTGATGGGGCTTATTCATAAGCAGATGTATATCCCGTTCCCCAGTATGAAATGCTGTGGTGTCTTTCACGTGCCGAGGCGGGATAGAGCAGTTTCTGTACTCATTGCACATCTTTAGACCTAACGTGATGATTGATTTTATTTCACTGAGTTCACAGGGGTCTATATGGCAGCGATTTGAGCTGTTATGTAGTTAGGCTACTCCAGAAAATGGTGAAGGCTGCCAAGGCTCTTAAGGTTCTGTGCACTGCTGCATGAGGGGCATATTTGTATTTATTTTCTGTCAGCTATTTCCATTTTTTGCATCTGCTGATCAGCGAGCAGTGTGATGTATCATAGCTGAGCAAATGATAACATGGACATAGGATCCTCTGCTGCTTACTCTGGATTACCACAGAGTTGGGCCATGAAGATCATCCGAGGGCTGGAGCAGCTCCCCTACGGAGACAGGCTGAGGGAGCTGGGCTGGGTCAGCCTGGAGAAGAGAAGGCTGTGGGGGGACCTCACTGCAGCCTGCCAGTCCCTGAAGGGAGCAGAGACACAGGAGGGGAATCAGCTTGTTAAAGGGCAGAGACTGGCAGGACAAGGGGAATGGAGTGAAGCTGGAGGAAGGAAGGGTTAGATGAGATATTAGGGGGAAGTTCTTTCCAGAGAGAGTGGTGAGGGGCTGGAAGGGGCTGCCCAGAGAGGGGGTGGGTGCCCCGTGTCTGGGGGTGTTCAAGGCCAGGTTGGATGGGGCCCTGGGCAACCTTGTGTAGCTCCAGGCCTGGAGGTTGGTGGCCCTGCCTGTGGCAGGGGGTTGGAGCTCTGTGACCCTTGGGGTCCCTTCCAACCCAGACCAGTCTGTGAGTCTATGATTCTGGCCTGTCCATAGTCTTACGGTACTACTGTTCCTTGAATGTGGAATTTTATCCAAGCATTTTCATGGATACACAATTTTTTTCCTCATATGTTTATACATATGTGCCTGCATAGAGACATGGAGAGACAGAGAGAGAAAGAAACAAATCAATTTACATAATATTGAAGGCAAGAGAATCTGGATTGAAAAAACATTTTAAATCAGTGTATGTTACTGTCCTGGTTCTGGCCAGGCCAGAGTTCAGCTCTCCAAGCAGCCAGCCCAGATGAGCTGAGTTACCCTGGGCTGTTTTCCTCACCACCTGACATTGCTCCCCCATAAAAGGGGCTGCTCCAGGAGGGGTGCTCCCGGGTGCCTCCTGGGCAGTCTGAGTCTGGCTGGGGTGTCGGGTCAGTCCTTGCCCCGTGCAGTACTCTGTGCCAGTGCTTGGGTCAATAAGGTACTCTGTGTTAGCACTGGGTGCGAGTGAAGCTTGCTGTGGCTGTTACTGTTCCCCTTTCAGGGTGCTTTTGTCAGTAACTGTCCTTATCCCAACCCATGGAGGCTCCTTCTGTTTCTCTTCTAAGAACGAGTGAGCAGCGTGTGGTGCTCAGCCGCTGCTTGGGGCTCAGCCACCACGGTTATACAGGAAGTTTACCAGGATTTGTGTGGCTTCTGTCAGGAGAAAAGAAGTTTTGTGTTGTTATTCAGTATCAGTGAAACAATTTGGTTTATGGTAGTGATGTACAGTTACATGGAAGCTCAGACTATGAGGAAAGGAGGCAAAGACACAGAAGAAATACAGATGGTTTATTATACTCAATAAAAGTTATATTAAGTACTGCCTTGTTCTGGATGGCGTTGGACAGAGGGGAAACACACTTTCCTCCCCCCCACCCCCCCTTGCTGGAGAGGAAGGAAAAAAGAAGTGGTGGGAAGTGGAGGATTGTGCTAAAAGAATCAATCTGCATGGAATGTCAGTTTCCATTTTTATCTGTGTGCATTAATATAATAACGCATCTGCTGTCAGATGACAGTTTCTTACTTTTGTGGACATGTTTATCAGCTGAAGCTATCAGTGTGCTTGGCAGAACCACAGAGACTGCTGTCCTTCTGCATGTTTTTACAGAATATCAATGTGTTTTGCCTGAAGAAAAATAGAAAATCAGCAGATGAGCCAGAAATACCCAGTAAGTGTCTGTTCCCTCTCCAGCTTCTGGGCCACAGTCCCTCCGTGCTGCGTTCGTGCTCCGTACTACACCAGGGTTCGCTGCGAGAGGGAGGCTCGCAGAGCTTGTAGGAGTGCTGCGTGTCGGTGTAGCAGAGGATTTGTTTCCCGGGTCCTTTCATAAATTGGGGTTGGAAATCCTGTGAACCACACTCAGCTCACCCCGTGTCAGCCCAGCAGTGAGCCTGAGGATGCGTTTCACCCAACTCCTGGGTTTCCACCGGCAGAACTACCAGCTCTGTTGCTGTGGAAACTGGGGCTCGCCGCAGTAATGATCTGTGCTAACTGGTGTTAATGATGCCGGGTAATCAGGGGCAGGGAATGGACGCGGCAGCCGGAATTGAAGCCTGCCACTGATCTCTGCTGAGCCCATCTGCTGGTATCGACCGCAGCAGGCGAAGCATGTCCTCAGCTCACACGCTCCAGCCTGCTGTCGATGTGCTTGCACGCTGCAGCAGCCCTTCTGCAGGACCCCGGGTGCCCTCGCTGGAAGTCTTGTGCACGGAATGATGCTGCTGGGAAGAGGGAAGGTATTTGAATCCAGGAAGGGTTGAGCCCGTGCAGGCTTGCTGCTGAGCTCTCTGATTCTCTATAAAATGCCGAGTGCTGCCGGGAGGTGGATGCACCAAAAGCACAATGGGGAGGGTGGGGCAGGGATACCCTAGGGGGGAATGGGGCTGGAAGAAGGGATACGGGCAAGTATTGCTGGGTGGGAAGGAGGAGGTGATGAGGGAGAGGTTAGATGAGGCTAGAATATGGAGATACCAATAGATGACCTTTTAGTCCAGGAGCTTGTTTGGGAGGCAGGCAGCAAACTGGTATTACATGCAGTGCTTGCTGATGGGTGGGTTTTGGCTTGTGAGTTTGGAAGTGCTGGGAGGCACAGAAGAGCTTCAATAGGTTTATGTGCTTGCTGCCAAACATAAATTGGGAGAGGACCTACAGAGGATGTACGTCCTTTACCTAGTGATGGGAATGTCAGATTTCCCCTCCATTTGGATCAAGAACGATCCCTTCCTGTGGAGAAAATTAAATTAGGGGGAGCTGTCTTCATCAATGTACGTACGTACTGTGGGCATCTGTCACAAGTAGTGGCTGATCAGAGGAATCAGAAAGCCTGTTCACCTCTGTAACTTGGCCCCGCTATCTGAATGTTCAAGGTTCAAACCCCGCATGACTCTTGAGGAATGTAAGCTCTTGCCACACAGAGCTTTTATTCCCTTCCTGTGAGATGATTTAGTAGCTGTCTCGTAAGAGGTGCGTTCTGTATTTTGGGAGCGCTCGTGTGCAGTGGTGTAAGTGTACAAATGGCCACGCTGCTGGCATGTGGGCTAGTGCTACGGTGACCCCACACCCCGTGTTGCAGGCGTGATACGGTGTTACCAAGCATTCGGCTGCTCCAGAAGTGCCAGAAATAAGGGGATGCAGATTTCTGGGCATGGAGCTGTGCCCTGGTTTTTCCATAATGTCTTTTCAGGACACAAGCTAAACCTGAGTTAGACCTGAATCAGAGTTTAATGATCAGGGGAGGGCAGCGTTCTTCCTTGGGTTATGTTAGAAACAGGATGCTTGCGTGAAGATGTGGGATCACAGGGAAGAGAGGTGAGCTGGCCCTTCAGGAAATGGACCGCTGCCCTGGCAACGTGGGTCCTGACTTTCTTCTTGTTTGAGGTCCTGCGTGATGCTGCACATGTCAGGAAACGAGGTTTTCAAGGACTGCCAGTGGTTATTTGTTACCCCCTCTTATTTGATAGCTTGACTTGTGGTTTGTGGTTTACCTGTAGAGACACTGAGCACCTGTTACAGCAAATGAAGCCAATAGAAATGTCACTTGGAAATTATAAAATCTGCATGTAATGTATATACGCTGGATATTAAGATTCAAAATATTTCTGGTTGGTAGTAGTCAAAATTAGAAGATACATTTGAAGATTGATTGCCTTTCATTTTGTAAAGCAGTTGAAAATAAATGCAGTAGTACTTATGAGAGACATATATATTAAAAAAACCCCTTTTATATATATATCTTGTAAGTAGTACTTATGATATATATACTACAGAAAGGCCTATGAGGAAATTAATAACTTCATCTTCAGAAATCAGGTTTATCATGCAGAACAAAGACCTTCTGCCACTGAGCATCAAGCAGAAATTAAATGCTCAAAGCTCTGCCTGGTAAGCCAGTGCTGCCTGGGCCTATGCCCCCAAGGAGGCAGAGGTCTCGTGAATACATATAGTATGTAATTGTAGACTGTCTCACAGTACATACGCTTTAGGGGGTTGAATAAATATTATGGTCCTTATTAGGCATTGTTGAGGCTTCAAGTGCTTCTCTCTGCAACCTAAATGATACTGTGCTACATGTTTCACACATTATGGGCTGCAGGACAGATGCTAAAAGCATCCATTGGAACATGGTAACATGGCTTTCGACCTCCCGTTCAGTTAGAGTCTGAATTAGCCCAGAGGGGGTGAATACACGACCCAAGAAATGGCTGTTGACAACCAGCTCTTCTAGCAATGCCCTTCGCAATGAAAAGGCATGGGTAGAATCGGGATCTGCCATTCACCAGGGGTTTTGTCGTGCAGTTGTTGACTCAGCTCTCACTGAAACGTTCCCAAGAAAGAGCAGCAAAGAGCAACTCCAGGAGCCTTGTTGGGAAGCCTCGTCGCTCTCGCTTTCCTCAGCTGACACCCAGTGTTAGCTCCCAGGGTGCCGGGGTTATTTTCCCATTTCGGCCTGTACTGATGCAGGGATCATACAAGCAAAAGGGCTGCAGGGCTGCCTCTTGATGCTCCTCAAAGTTAATTGGATTTTGCGTTGTTGCCTGTCTGAGATCATTCTCTTCCACAGCCCCAGTATTCTCTTCCTGGGCTGCCATCTGCATCTCCCCCCCAGGTCTCTCCTTTGTTGTGTTTCTATTGTGGTGCCAGGTTACGTATGTATGATGCGGTTTGAGACATTGGAGGAGGTGATGCTGTAGGTAGGATACTCCCAACAGACTTACGCTGTGGATTGTGTGATGTCACCTCCTAATGCACCAGTAACACCCCACTCGCAGTAGTGGAGAAGCGAGGAAGGTGCCATGGGCCCAATAAGTGTGGGTCACTCCTTTCTTGGTGGTGCAAAGCAGGGTGGTTTGTCTGTAATGGAGCAACTGGGAATGGTTTACTGTTGAGTCCTCTTCCTACTTGCTTCAAGGTGGGAGAAAGAGAGTGGAGAGCCTCTTCTGGGACCGTCTGTCTACTGGGGAGTGGCAGGGCTGTGGCTGCTGCTGCAGGAAATCAGAATTCCCAGTTTGCTGTCCTGGACCAAACAGCCTGGAGGAGACCTTCCTGGAAAGAAGAGTGAAAACAGTGAAAAAGCAGTTAACTTTTGATTTCAGGCATTAAATCCAGTTGCCCAGTGGTCATCTTTTTGTTCTTCCAAGCCATATTAAGCTATTAAACTACATTAACTGTATCGAAGCTGTTGCTACAGAGAGAGCTGGACTGAAATTTGGCATCCTGAGATGAAGTGTAATCTGCCTGCTCCTCCTTCGACCATCCCAGGGTTAAGGCTGCTGGGGACAGCTGGGACAGGAGTGCCACCGTGTGGTGCTCAGCCTCTCCAGTTGCCATCTTTGTCATAGGATCACAGAATCATAGACTGCATTGGGTGGGAAGTGACCTTCAAACCCCATCCAGTCCCAGCCCTGCAGTGAGCAGGGACATCTTCACTAGAGCAGGTCGCTCAGAGCCCCAGCAAGCCTGACCTTGGATGTCTCCAGCGATGGGGCCTCCACCACCTCTCTGGGCAGCCTCTGCCAGTGACCCACCACCCTCAGAGTGAAGAGCTTTTTCCTGACACCCAACCTAAATCTCCCCATTTCCAGTTTAACCCATCACCCCTCGTCCTGTCGCTCTGTGCCCTTGGGAACAGTTCTTCCCCAGCTTCCTACAGGCACCTCTCAGGGACTGGAAGGGGCTATAAGGTCTCCTCAGAGCTTTCTCTTCTCCAGGCTGAACCAGCCCAACTCTCTCAGCCTGGCTTCACAGGAGAGGTGTCAATAGACTCTACTGGGGTGGGGATTTGATTTATTGCCAGTTCAGATAGACTTGAGTAGTTTTAAATCCAGTTTAGGGGCAAAACTTCTAGTGGGAAGAACAGGGGACACCTGGGATATGCTTCTGCAGTTCAAGGTACTGTAAAAGAACTCCGTATACCCAGGTAAACCGTTCTTCCTCACCTGCCTCACCTTTTCAGCATGTGCAGTTCTATTTTAGCTGCGGAGAGCTGGAGGTAAAGCTGCTTTTCCAGGACCTCGGACCAAAGACCACTTGGGAACTATCATTTAGCTCTGTCAAGACAGTTGTGGGTCTAAGATTAGAATTTTGCTGGTTTTTTTTCTTAGCTAGTGAAGTTTGTACTCCCCTTGTACCTGCTTGAAATTGAGATGCTTCCTTCTGCCTGGGTGGTCCTTTTGTCTTGTTATGAATGCAGTGGGTTGGAGAGGGACTTGAATGTTGTGAGCTAGACAGAAGAACGTGCAAGGGCTCTGAAATGCCTGAGAACAGAATTGCTCTTGTTTAAGTTTATGGTAGTGCTTTTCTCTGAACCCAGACTTCTTTAACCCCCCTGAACTAAAAAGCATTTAGAATCTTCAGATCTTGTAGGATCTGACCCTACTAGTGTTGGAAAACCATGATCTTGTGCTAGAGTATAGGCTTCACTTGAATAAATTCACTGGGATATTGTTTGCTATTAGCTAAACACAAATAGTCTCAGCTGAGGATTATTATTAAGAAAGCCCTTTGCTCTGCATCCTTGTATCCTCAAAGAAAAGAGAGGATGTCTAAAGGAATGGAAGGGGCTGATAAATCCTCTTTGCTGGCTGGTTGCAGTTACAGATGAGTGGATCCATGAGGTTTTATTGTTCTGTTTAAGATTCTGGAATAGTTAGCAAGTATTCCCTTCAGTACAGAACAGATGGGTTCCTCTGCATTGTGCCATGGTGGACAATGCAGTGACCTTCAACCCAGCACCAATAGAGACAGGATAAGCACATCAGCACCAGGCTGCAGCTTAACCCAGCTAAAAGAGGGACCATGATATGCTGAAGTGCTTTCCCTGCTTTGCTGCCTGCCCTTGGTGCTGTACCATGTTGGCTGGCTCAGCACTTCAGCACCATGCTCCATTGCGCTGCCCTGTCAAGTGCCCATTAGAAGGTTGGTGAGCAAAGCTTTGCTGGGACATCTTTTGATTCAGAGAGGTCTCTGAAGTCCCAAATAAGCATATTAGTTCCTGACTAGTGTGTTCCCCCTTTTTTTGGAGCTGTTCTAATTTTCATAAATAACAATGTGTTAATTGGGCTGTTCATTCACTGAGGTGATGGAGCACTCGGGATTTCAGATCCAGGTTCCTCACCTCCCCCAGTGACACGCTAAATGTTAGCTAGTGTTTGTCTTCCTTACATCTCACTGGGAAGTCCAGCTTCTGCCTTTTCCATGCATGGTGCCAGTTAACTTGTGCTTTGAAACTCCTCTTCCGTGTCAGTGTCACCAGGAGAACAGGCGTGCCTCGAAAGGTGTTCTCGGGCTGGCAGCTCTGCAAGCAGGAGGCAGGGCAGCCTCTCTGCCGGAGTGGGTTCAAACGCTGCCTGGAACCCAGTGCTTTGTGGTGTGGAGATAAAAGCTGGATGTGCAGGAGCTTAGGGATGATACCTCCATCTGTGAGGGAAAGCCTGGGGTGCAGTATGTATTAGTTCCAAGCTGAGACACGGTTCTTTTTGTCCCCCTTTTTAAGGTGAGGTCTCTCTGTGCTGCTTTTACTCCTTTCCAATGTAGAGCGTGGCCTTACCCCGTGCAAACGAGTCACCTGCCCTCCTGCCAGGTGCGTACAGACACGGCCAGCTCAGGGTTGGGCTGGGCTGGCAGCACTGGTCTGTTTTGCTGGGATTCTTACAAAAATATTTCCGGTCCCTTCTCACTGTGTTTTGCTGTCAACTTAACTACAGTTGGGCAGATGTCTGATCTCCGAAGAGGATTCTGTGTGTGCTTTCAGGAGCATCTCGTTCTGCACCTTGCAGGCTTCCGGGGCTCCCAGCAGGAGCACCCCGTTTTTGACTTTCAGAGTAAAGTCAAGGAAATGGGTAAATTACCATGCTCTTTCCTCACTGTTATTAATGCTCCTGCCTTGGTGAAATGTCAGATTGCTCAGTACATAGTGATAGTCACAGGGGATCGTTTGATCAGCACAATTATAGTAAGGCTTCCAATTATATCAGGCTTGTCAAATTACAGTACGCTTCTGCAGGGATGCATTTTTGGGTAATGATCCCTGCAGTGCATCTCCCAGTTTCCATAATAGCAAGAGGTGGTTTGGGAATGCCATGCAGACAGGTCCCTTTTTGCAGGGACTTTATTCCCAAGGCTCCCAAGAAGTCACAAAGTGTTTTTCAGAAATTACCCCTTTTAGAAAGACCCTGCTTCTAAAGTAAAGGCAGTGATTAATCTAGACAGAGTGCTGCCTTCCTCCTAGCTGTGCATCCGGACCCATTCTTGTTAGCTGTTAGAGAAGACAGGCTCTTCACCCTCATCTTCCTCAGGAATTAATGGAAATCGGAAGCACTTCAGGAACAAATTCATGGCAATAGATGTCTGTCTGTGTGTCAGACACATCTCCTGATTCTGGGGAATGCTTTGCTTCACATAACTGAAGGTCTGTTGGTATGGACAAGCTCGTTTACCTGATGGGACAGATCTCCCAGGAAAAGAAAAATGTGCATCAACTACACCTTCCTGTATTTAGCTTGAGGCATGTGGTTGCCTCTGCAAATTAGCTTCAGATCTGGGATGTCTTTGTCTTCTGGACAAATTCAGAGACAGAGACAGACTGCAGTTCAGTGTGAATGCATGCTGATGCAGGTGGGTGATACAACTGCCTGGAGCATTTCCATCTACCAGGGCAGGAAATAATTCACTGAGGGCCACACTTGTGCTGCTGCTTGATAGACCATTCAGACTGACCCCAGCAAATGTTCTACAGCCAGAATCAGCCCCTTAAATGTCTGGATGCCACAGAAATGTTAGCTGTTAAAAGTAAGTGGGATTCTCAATATAAAAATGTAGATACGAGAGTGAAAATTGCATCCCATCACCCCTGACATGCCTGTAGGTAGTGGAAGTATGTATGATAGCAGTCTCATGTGCTTTTTCGTGTCTGTGAGGAGTATTTTATTGCACCCTTCCATAAGCAGGGGCCTGGAAGTTAAAAGTTATGTTACAGTATTGCTTTGGGGAAGGAGAAGGAAAAATGCCTAGTGTTTTGGAAGTGAGGTGGACGTTAACGCTTTTAAGTCACAGGAGGATAATAAGCTACATCCCCTGGGATTGCTGAGGAAGGTGTGTCTCTAGCTGGCTCAAAAAAAAGCTGGTTTAAAATTGGTATTATTTAGAAAACATAGCTGGAACAGCCTATGAAATGCTTTTAAAACATCAGCTGGTGGGTGCTTGTGGAGAACGTAGACTCTTCACCTGCGACCAGCAGAAGCTGGAGAGGCAGCAAATCTGGTCAGAGGTGTGTGGCCTGTCCCTGGGTTTGGTCTTTAGACCTTGCTCCCTAGGTTTGATCTGTCACGTAGGGAAGATGTTTGTTTCTGTCACCTCAGGGACATTTGGATCTTTTCAGATGCCTTCTGTAGAACTTCCCCGTTAGTCTGTGTCTTTGGGCCGCCGAGGGTTTCATGGTGTGTGTCACAATGGGGCACACCTTACTCTGTCTCACCCTGGTCTGCCTTATCCTAAACTTTGTAGTAGGACAGTGGAATGGGGGAAGAACCTGTGCAGTAGGACCTTTATCTCATGGAATTAGTCCTTTACTTGCCTTTTGTTAATCAGTGTCAGTGCATTTCATCTCGTTTTCAGCAGGATGGTGCTGTAGGGGAACTTACAGGTTTATTAATGAAACCCTATCCAGCCATCCTTGGGAAGCTGTTGCAGAGCTGCCTGGGAAGTGACGTGGGAGAACAGGACTGTGGGCAAAGATGACGCTTGGCATGCCGAGTAGGCTGACTGATGCTTACTGCAGCGTTTGCACCTAGAGCAGTGGGGTGTTTTAGCCACACCAAACCTTTGTGCTCGTGCTGCTGCCGTGCTGAAATAAATGTCCTGGAATGGGAATGTGTGGCTGCCGTAGCGTCACTTCACCAGGAGAGGGGGGTCGTTGGCCATTCATCTGCCACTGGCGGTGGGGCGTGACAGCACACTGCTTTTTGTTGATCGTGACTCGGTGTTTTCAGTAGAAAGAATAGTATGGAACAGCCATCAGATCGACCTTTCTGGAATTCTGAAACTTGAAAACCAGTGAGACACAAAGGCCAAGAAGAGAACCTGTTGCTGACCACCTTTCCCCATGAAAAACGTCAATGTCACTCTCAGAACCACCAAACCTGACTCTGACGTTGGCTCTCAGAAGTTAGGTTCCTGCCCCAGTGGGTTTCATTCCTTTTATTTTCTTTTTGCTTTGCTTTTTACACAGTTGAAACTTTTTCAGCTGTTCCAGGCCTCGGATCTCAGTACAAATGTATTACTTGTCTTCAAGCCCTGGCATTCCCTGCTGATGAAATACTTGATTGGGAATGCAAAGGTTCCTCATGGTCTCCATGGTCCTGGCTGCCCTCAAAGGGTCTGAACAGAGGGTTTCATAGCTGAGCAGCAGCTCAGGGTTGTTAGCTCACAGCAGCGCTCTGTTCCATCCACATACCATCTGGAGCCCACAGTGGATCCACGGTGGTAATGGTGGGCAGCAGTTCCAAAAACACACCTGAAAACAAGACCAAACTGGTTCCTGACTCGTGTTTGTTTGGTGTGTTGGTTGTTTTTTTTCTCTTCCTTTTCTACTCTGGTTGTGTCCCCCACCATCAGGGGGGAAGGAGGCCAACCGCATCCTGGGGTGCATCCAGCACAGCACAGCCGGTCCAGGGAGGGGATTGTCCTGCTCTGCCGCGCACTGAGGTGGCCTCACCCCAAGTCCTGGGGGCAAGTTTGGGCACCACAGGACAAGAGGGACACAAAACTATCTGGGAGTGTCCAGAGGAGGCACCGAGGATGGGGAAGGGTCTGGAGGGGAAGGGTCCCAAGGAGAGGCTGAAGGCCCTGGGTTGTACAGCCTGTAGAAGAGGAGGCTGAGGGGAGACCTCATGGGGTCTGTGGCTGCCTGCCGAGGGGAGCGAAGGGGCAGCGCCGATCTCTCTCCTCTCTTTGGGGACCAGGGACGGAACCCAAGGGAACGGGTGCTGGCACAGGCTCCCCAGAAAAAGGGTCACAGCCCCGAGCTGGCCTGAGGGCAAGAAGCAACTGGAGGATGCCCTGAGTGCCATCTCTGACTGGGCTGGGCGGTGTGGAGCCGGGAGTTGGGCTCCATGCGCCTGATGGGTCCCTGCCAGCTCAGGAGGGTCTGGGAGTCGATGCTCTCCACGGTGCTGCCCGGGCGCTCTCCAGGGTGCTGCCGCCTTTGCATCCCCTGCGCTGTCCCCAGCCGCATCACTGCCTCAAAGGAGCGCTGCCAAAGGTGCTTTTCCAAACCCTGGGGGAACAGGAAGCTCTTGTCCTTGAAATTCACTCTGAATTCCCTTCTATCGTTCTTTCTATTCTTGCTGAAGAAGTGTGTTCTAATGGCACAGCTTGTAGGCTGGAGGAATTTAGCGAGCCACAGGTAATAATGCTGGGTAGGTTCTGGTTTGGTCAGACATTGGGACCTCTGAAGTTATTTGGGTGAGGGGCAAGACTCCAAAAGTAAGGGAATCTCAGCCTTCTTTCATTTGCAAGGAAAAGGTGAAAAGCATCTAGCTTAGAAGAAAGGTTTCATGTGGTCGTTAAATTGGGGAGTATCTAAAAATAGCTTTTCAGAGGTCTTTGAGAATCCTTAATAGACTTTTTTATCCTGTGCTTTTATAAACAAATGACAGGTAGGTCTTCTCTTCTTAGAAGCAGTGGGAAAATGTGCTAGAAAGACATCATGAATGATATAACTCTTTACCATAAGTATTCGATGAAGCAATGCGTTATCTAGCTCTTCTTTGGGTTCTTGTCACATTGAACAAGCTAAGGAGAAAGGAAGTGGCATTATTTGCTTTGGAGAAGGTGTGCTGGACTTGTGTAGGTTGTTTCTTAAGGCATGTTGTAAATGGTGTAGTAAGAACCTTTCTTACGACTCGTTATGTGACGGCACTTTGGTTTTGATGCCTGCTCTTGTGGCCTGAACACTCAGGCTGCAGCCCTGGGCACAGGTGGGTAGTTGAAATCTAACCCTATCAGTCAGCATATGTACAGAGGAAAGATATATACAGGGGTCTCATTTGGTCATGTTCCTCTGCTTCCTCTGTGCTTGGCAAACAGAAACAAACTGCAAGAGACAGGTGCTTATCTTCTGGGTCATCTTTAATTTGGAAGGCTTGTTTGGTGGGGTGGGCTGCTACGTATACAGGTACATATACACACGTACAGGAGAATATTTGGCTAAGCAGCAATCGCTCAAGCCTTTATTTTGGTGGACATGAACACCTCTAATTCCAGGTAGATGGGGCCCATTCAAATGTGGATCCACGTGACCTGTGCTGGCACTGAAGTGCAGGCATGCTTTGACACGTAACAGCAAGGGTGCTTAGGCAGAGCTGATTATGTGCAGATCTAGGTTGCAACTGGAAGGATTTAAAGTGGATGAGATCTGGGTCGCGCTGGCTTACAGGCTTCCAACGCAATGGCGACCGACTCAGGTTCCCTGTTACATGCTCTTGTTGCCCAGGTGTCATTATTTTCCGTATCATTATCGTTTGTAGGAATATTTACATTGCCCTGAAGCACTTCAGCTTTGAGATCGCACAATCCTGTTTCCAGATCTAGAAATGTTCCTGTTAAATTGATTTCACTACAGGCAACACTGTAGTCCAGGCACGTTATAGTAACAGGATCATTTCTGCGTGCAACGAGCTGTGGCAGGGGGGTCGGAGCTCTATGATCCTTGGGGTCCCTTCTAACCCATACCATTCTATGATTCTGTAATGTCAGATGAGTCAGTGGGTTCCAATAAGGGCCCCTCCTTTTGACTCTTCAGGCAACTCCTTGGAAAGATTCCCCCGGTTTATGGGAAAAGAAGCGGCAGGATGTTTTAATCGTAGAATCCCAGACTGGTGTGGGGCGGAAGGGACTTCAAAGCCCACCCAGTCCCACCCCCTGCCATGGGCAGGGACACTCTCTACTAGCCCAGGTTGCCCAAAGCCTCATCTAACCTGGCCTTTTGAGTACTGCAGTCACACATGGTAAGATCAAGTGAAATAGATGCAGGTACCTTTCAGCATACAACTTGCTTTCTGTGACCTTTTCTCAGATAATTACCCTTGAGCTTGAAATATGCCCCATCTTTCAGAGCCAGTGTAATTCAGCAGTGTCTGGCTGTAGTGCAAATGCTCTGAAAAAGCGGCAAGAAGCCTTCTGAGAACGGGCCAGGTCATTATATGGGAAGACATTAAAGCCAAACAATTTAAACCACTTATTTTTATCATAAAAAATCAAAAGCTGCTAAGTCTTAGCCATTCCTTTCAAGCTTTCTTGTCTTCCAGCTGCAGAGACAACATCTGGGCATGTAGAGGAGGTAGATAGCCACCCCTCAGGATGTTGGACCCCCCTTATCCATGGCACTAGATGTTAGCTGGGGAGTGTGCAGGATGAATGCAGACCCCAACAAACAGCCCCCACTCTTGGCTGTGGGTGGCTTCTCTTGTGTTGCCAGCTGAGCACAGCCCAGATTGCTCTGGTCTGCAAAAGATGGAGTCCTATATGGGCGAGTAGTTGACCCTCTTTGTGGCAGATCCAGCAGATCTAAGTGCAGCAACTGGGCAGCATGAGGAGGCAGGCTGTTTCGGCAGCACCTTCACCAGTGGTGATGGTGATCCCTTGGCTCCTTCTGTGCATCAACAGCAGCCTCTGGCCCCACAGATCAAAACTCAGCAGCGACAGAAGATAGGGCAGGAAGGAAGATGAGAAGGCGCATTGTGGTGTTGAATTAAATGCTTGTGGTCCTGATCCAAAGTTCATTTAAATCAATGCAGCATCTGCTGTTGCCCTCAGTGAGCTGTTGGGTCAGACCTTGTCTGACTGAGCTAAAATAGAAGGTGACGTCAATATCTTCGATCCGCGTGAAAACAGAAACAAGCGTGGCAATGTTTGGAGTTCATGCAACTTGGGTGTCATCAGGAAACTGCAGGATGGGCGCTCCTGCCAGGAATGGGTGGCTCTGGTTTATGTAGGATTCTGCTGAATAAGATAACACTGCTTCAGTTGACGACCTCAGTACAGCTGGGATGTCGTTACCTCGTGTTTGGGGCATTTAGTTATACCAGAGGCATCAGTCTCTGTAGGGCTTTTCTAAATCCTGTTCTGAGTGTTGGGAATGTTGGTGTGTGCAATGAATTGCTTCGTCATGGCACGGCTTGGGCAGTACCAAGCGATGATGGTGACAACTTCTGTGATCTGAGCATGGCAGTTCTTTTGTCTTGCCTTCTTTGCTGGTCTGTAAGCACTCGCCTGTGTCAGTGGTACCTGGAATGTGTGGTGGTGCCACCAAACTCTGCCTTAATATGTTGTGGATGCTGGAAATTCAGAGAGGCTGAATGGGTTCATAGAAAACAGCCTGTGAGGATGGTGCTGTAAACTGCAATGTCTGGCTCAGCTGCTCGTCAGCCTGAAATGACCAGAAGCTGGAAGAGTGCTTGAACATACCACACGCATTTGCCCTGTTCTGCCCTTTGCTGCGTATCCCCTTTTGGCTGCTGTTGGAGACAGAAGACTCAGGTCCTCCGCAGTGATTGCTCTTACGTTCTCAGGAGCCAAAGCTGTATCTGTGCCATCTTGACTTCATCTGTTATATATGAAAAATTAATTTTATGAGAGGAGAGGAATATTTTCTGAAACCCTTTCAGGATGAAGGTAGCTAAGCAGTAGGTTTTTTTCCTAGTGCAGTTATTAATTGCATTTAAAGCTCGTTAGGCATCGAACTGAACGCCTTCAAGACAGAAACCTGCTGTGCAGGGGAGGGTGCGGTGTTGCGAGTGTCACCGTGTCATCTGGCACGTGGTTCTTGGCACTGACCACTGAATGCATCGGTGCTGTGAAATACACCCAGGTAATTACACTGTTACAGGGAAGACCTTAAGAGTGGTCTGATTTCTGTCTCCTGACATACAGGAGACATCCAGGCTATTTCCTAAATAGCAACTCAGAACTGGGAAGAACAGCCTGCGTTCTGGCTCTGAGGCATGAAAGGCTTTTCCCTCTCCATCACTGCCTCCCTCTTTTTGTAACTCTGGGAAATGATGAGTACAGATTTGAGTCACATACATAACTTTTTTTTTTTGCATTATTTCTAGGCTTGGTTTTAACTTTGTTTTTGCACTGCCCACATGATTGATGTGGAGAGAGCCTCATCTCTGTCAGATGGACCCCTGTTACTGGATATGCTTCAAGGAAGATAATCGCTTGTTTACATCCTCTCCTCTTGTACTCAATTACTGTTGATCTTCATCTGGTAGGTTTCTATAGACAGAAACCTCTGATTTGCTTGGCAAGTCGTGTCTCCCTACCTGAAAGCTGGCAGTGAAACCCAAGTCCCCATCGTAGCCAGGGCCGAGGAAGTACTGCAGTACAGGAGCTTTCCATCTTGGCTGGTGGGTCAGGTTAAAACAACAAAGCCCAGAGACCATGAAATTAAGGAGATGGGGTCAGGAAGCTAACGGCTTGTGCCAATTAGTGAAGCAGGCAGATAGGTGCTGTAACCCTAATTAAGCCCCCCACGTGCCTGTGGATCTCAGAGTGAGGTTTCTCACTCGCAGCCCCTTCACAAATCACGTGGGATGCTGTACAGGCCACAGTCTGCCAGGGGTTATTATCCCAAGTAGGAATTTGCTGAAGCTCACGAGTTAGGTACTTCTACTTTCAGAGCTGACGATGACAAATGCTTTCCAGAGAAAACCCACCCTTTTCCTGGCACTGTGTTCTTTTTATGTCACCGTGCATCTGCCCACTCTCCCACTCCCCTCCTACCTACCGGTTGTGGCAGCAGCACCATGTATTCTGGTTTTCTCATGGTAGCGGCTTCACAATACATGTTCTGTGTTTAAGGGGAAATTGCTCAGTCTCGTTTTACTGAGCAGATCTTGAAAACTTTATCTCCAAGCTGATGCCTGAGGAAGGATTTCTTTTTCTTCAGATCTGTAGACAGTGACTAGCCATTTTCTGCTTCTGTTGGGAAAACCTTTCTGTCTTAGAACAGAACGCTTCTTTCCTGCAGGGACATGAGCTGTGTTAAGTGCTACATGCTTTGTGTCCCTCTCACCAGGCTGGATATGTTCTTTCCAAAGCAATCGATTAGAATTCACTTGTTCTGGGGTTTGTCGAAGGTTTTTTTTTGTTTGCTTTGCTTTGTGGGTTTGGTTTTTTTTTTGCCACATGGTGATGAAATATTTCTATGTCTCTGAGGTTAGGGAGAAAACATTTATGGGACATAATGGGAACTTGCAGCACTGTTCTGAAGTTGTTCTTTGCCAGTGAGCTTCTGAAGAGTATTTGCTATCTCATTTTGTCTTACTTGGCACCAGTTGCTCAATTCAAGCGTCTGGGTTTTTTCCCTGGTGTAGCATGGGTTACAAAGTACATTGAGGCCTTTACTGACTTTTAAGTGAGTTTTCTGAAAGAATAATTATTTGGGACTGCGCTGATGAGCATGCACATACCAACCATCAAAAGCTGACCAGTCGTGACTCTCCTAAGAACCTCCTCTGTATCAGACCCTGTTGTGTGTGCTGCGTATCAGGATTTAAGCGTTTGCTGGCACAAGGAAACGGTGAACCATGATTTAGGGAAACCCTAAGACCAGGGTTTGGTTTTATCAAACTTCCTGCTTAAGATCCCATGAAAAGGTTGGGAAGAGGAATGCTTTCCCACTGCATCAGGAAGATGCACGCTGTTCATGTCTGGTGTACAAGCGATGCTACCGCAAGGTTTGTACACCGTTAGGAAGGCCAGGCAAGCTACACTTCCAATGCAGAATCCAATTTTCTCCTTTATTTTATCCCTTTGGCTGTTTCCACCTGTCTCATTTTGTGGGTAGCTGTTGCTGCAGTTACTGCTTGTGTTTTAGCTGCTAGCTTTGTGTAACCCAGTTTCTCACAAATGGGAGCAACTGTGAGAAAAATCAGCGTGTATGTCGAAAGGAGCTGGAGGAGAGGGTGGCTGCACCCTGTACCCCACTGCTTCCCATCCCATGTCTTCTTCCACTGGAGAATTAACATTTTTGAGTGCATGCACAGATCGTTGGCTCCAACACAAAATAGATGCCTGCTTTAAAAATCATTGTACCGCAGAATGCTGTGGGAAGGGTCTTTTAAAGGCCACCTAGTCCCACCCTTGCAGTGAACAGGGACATCTTCACTAGAGCAGGTCGCTCAGAGCCCCAGCAAGCCTGACCTTGGATGTCTCCAGGGATGGGGCCTCCACCACCTCTCTGGGCAACCTGTCCAGGTGAGCCACCACCCTCAGAGTGAAGAGCTTTTTCCTGACACCCAACCTAAATCTCCCCTTTTCCAATTTAAACCCATCACCACTTGTCCTATCGCTCCGTGCCCTCGGGAACAGTTCTTCCCCAGCTTTCCTACAGGCACCTCTCAGGGACTATAAGCTCCCCCAGAGCCGTGGCAGTTTCCATAGACTAAGTACTTTGTAAAAAAAAAAAAAAAGCAGTGTTTGAAATCCATAGAATTCTCCAAGTGAAGCCTAGCAGTAAAAAGAGACCCCATGGGTAAGGTTCCTTGGTAATGGTAAATGGACATGGTCTGTGTGAGCTGAAACCAGCTGAGTTCCGTGGGTGCGCAGGGAACGTGAGGTCAGGATTAGGGCTGGTCCCTGAGCCGCTATCACACCAAGAGCTCACGGGACATGTTACGTGACTTGGTGGTGCTGCGTGATGGTGACGTTCATGGGTTCAGCAGCCATTTGGTCAAATTCGGGCTGAAGTCAAGGAATATACTGCAGAGGGGAACTTGGCTAAGGGAATCGTGCCTTTGATTTGGTGGCTTTTTTTGTAGTGCTGCTGTCAGTGAGCTCCCATATCCCTGGCTTCTTGGGGTGCTGAAGCCAGGGATGCAAACATCCCTGCTGTGTCGGAGCATCACAGTCCTCCTCTCCCTTGGGACCTGCCTGGAAGAGGCCAGATCTGGGGCATTGGAGGGAGTTGAAATGTGATCAGCTGCCTGCCAGGGACTAATGCAAAGGCGCTTTTTATCTACACGTGTCCTGTTTCGATGAATAAATGCTTGATGCTAATAGTGATAACAGTTAACCCAGGGAGGCGGGAGTACAGCTTTGATGTGCTGGTTTTAGCAGAGAGAGATGCAAGAGGGAACGACAGACCCGTCTGTCTCTGATACAAACCCTATAAATTAATGTCCCAAACGCAAATGATGCTGGGGGAGGGGGGAGCAGACTAATTAGGGATGCGTTTTCTCTGTCTCTCTTGGTCCATGGCTGAATAATCGATCTCCACCTTCAACGCAGGATTTCATAAGTTGCCTGCAAGCAGCTTTTGACACTGAATAGTAACCAACACCCTTCTCAGTGGTATTATTTTTACCCTGGTGGAGTTGAGCTGAGCAGGGCAGGCTGAGCCCAGATTACAATGCGTGCTTCCCCGAGCAGCATCCCCCCTCCTCTCTGCGATTTGGTTTGCTGCTTAACGCAGCTCTCCTGATGCAGCCTCACGTGGCTGTGTAAAGGCATAATGAGGACTTGAATATCCCAAGCCCCTTCCTGGCGGCCTCTGAGCTTGCTCGCAGGTGAGCAGGCTGAGGCTGGTCTCTCCCAGCCCACTGGCTTTTGCTTCTGGTTTCCTATCGACTGACTCAGCAGTAGGGGAAGAAGATCGTGAGGAGGAGGAGGAGGAGAAGAGCAGGAAAGCGTATGCTGGGCTCCAGCACAGACAGTCGCAGCGACAGCAGTAAGTCAGACTGCACCATTTTCTTCTCACCCTGCGTAGAGGCGATGTGAGGAGCTGACCCCTCCCCCACCTGGTGGTGATGCTGAAGTGGAGCCTTCCTCCCAGCCAGAAGACGCAGCCTGTCTGGAGGAATCCTGAAAGACCTTTCCCGTTTGGTGATGTCTGTTCAACGGCTGATTTTCCTCTCTTTTCTTTAATTCTTCCCCCTCTTTTTTTAACTTCCTAGCCAAGAGTGAAGCTTGCCTTTGCTCACAGCCAAGCCGAAGCAGCCTGCTTCCAGATACCCACTGGCTGCTCTCCGGCTGCGTGTGTGTGTTAGCTGTGAGCACTTCTGCACACTGAGTGTGTGGACCTGGCTCTCCTGCTTCTGAGTTATGGGTGCTGCAGAGGCTGGAGCAGGGCTGTGACCTTTCCTGGGGTGCTGGAGGAGGAAGAGAGTGGATTACGCCGTGAAGTTCTGGCTTGCAGCCAGTGCCCTTGCAGGGGAAAAAACCAAAATACAAAAGGAAACCCACCTGGATATCCGTGTGTGCTGGAAACGGCTTCCTTGGGGCTGGCGTTTCCTTCTCCAAAATGGCTCATGCGGCCGCTTCCATTAAAAAAGTTCGAGAGTCTGAGCTCGAAGAGAGGGAGAGGAACCTTGAGAAGGAAAGGAAAAGGCAGCGGAAAATCTCTAGGGCAGATCGGAAACGCAAGGTATGAGGGGAAAAACAGCCCCCTTCTCCCCTTTCCCCCTCCCCGTGCCCTTCGTCTCTCTGTGCAGCCCTTTGCAGGTATCTGTTGCTGTGTGTAATGCTCTCCCCTTCGTGTTCCTAACCTTTCATATCACAGTTCCCATCTGCATCCCTTCCCATCCCCTCTGAGCCCCACTGTGGGCTTTGCCCAGCTGCAGTGAGCTTTAAGTGCTTCCAGCCATGGCAGCCCACAGCCACACAGGCGGGGTGCGAATAAAGATGGCCATGGGCACACTGACATTGCCACCTTCCCTTCATCCCCAAAGGGACCTGAGGGGCCTGCCGCCCTTTGGGATCCAGGCGCTTCCAGCCTCCAGCTGATCTGAAGCAGTTGGCAGGGAGGGGGGGGGCAGCTGTGTTCGTGCTTTGCAGCACCAAGGTGCGTTTCTGTACTTCAGGGCAGGGAGGTTGGTCAGTTCCCCCCCTCCCTCCACCCCGTTTCCCATTCCTCACTCCCCACATCGCCAGCGATGCTGGATGCTGCGTGTGAAGCCCTGACCTGTTGTGTGAGGTGTATCAGCCTGCGGTTCGGTGCCGGACCGGGGCTGGCAGCCGTGATTCAGGGTATTTACACTGCAGGGGGATTTTTCCAGCTCAGGCCTGAAGCACGGCTCTGCAATCAGTTGTGTTTTCTGTGCCTCTCACTAGCCTTTGATTCTGTTAAGGCATATCTTATGTTTTGGTGAGGTTTCTCCCAGTTTATAATTAACTATTGTTTTCCTTCTGTGTTAGAAATGAGGAATGACATGTCCGATTGCCTGGGGGGTGGATGAAAAAAATCAATAGAGATGATTTATTTGCTAGATCTCTCTATAGTTCCCAAGGACACAAATAACACACAGTAGTGGAGCAAATCTGAGAAGCCTCTGAAGCTTCTGGTAAGGTTGGCTGTAGGACTGTATTACGCTGGGAGCGCCTGTGCTAATGCCTCCCTGTTGCTGTTCCTTTTCTCCCATCTCAGGAATCTTTAGATTGTGGCACATGTTAACTCATTCCCTGACACCACGTTTTGACCATTCTTTATAAATTTCGTCTGGAAGGGGTAACACCAAGAGACAGGATCTATTTTGGTTTAGATGGGGTTTTTTTTTCCTTTTTTCTTTTTCTGCTACATTGGATGTAAACACAGATCAGATGACAAGAAAAAAGAGCAGAATCCAGCAATGTAACGTTTGCATTTCCAGATCCTTTTGGCAAATCTCTCTGATTCTGAAGCCATCTGCTCCCTTGGCATACCTGAGACATTTTCTATTCATTTTGCATTCGCTGTGACGATTTCTGTATTCTGAACTGCATGACTTAAATAAAACTACCCAGGCTGCTTGATACCTTTGGGACCACTGGATATGATCTCCCTGACTTTTAAAAGGCTCGCTTTCCAGGGTTCATTAGGTTGCATTAGAATTCTCTTTATCAAAACAAGGATGTCATTTCTAATGCATGCAGTGCGTGGAGGCTGGGGCAGAGCTGCTGGGGGCAGATTGTGATTACTAACCTAATCCCCTAAATGGGACACTGCAGCATAAGGCAGTTTTTGTGATTACAGTTTTGATTGTGGAGTTCTCTGTGGAGTAGCCTTTTTTTAAAAGAAAAAAGTTGAATGTGTGGATGCCCTTGCTGGAGGGTCTCTTTTTTTGGTCTTGTTTGCCCAGCACCCATTGCAGCGACTTCATTGCTGTGTTCGTGGTTCTTGATTTTCACGTTTCCATGTGTTTGATCGAATGTGTGCCCTACTGCTTTAGTTAAAGCTGGGTAGAATTAGTCACATCCCTCCTGCTATCGGTTTCTCAGAGCACTGTGTATCCCTGACTGCCAGTAGGCAGGCTCAGGCCATGTTTGTGCTGGTAATAATGCCTGGTGTTGCAGGCTGTGAAACCGGATTTTCAGACCTGGGGAACACCAGCGGGCTGCGCTAAGAAAAGCGGGAGAACACCTTAATGCTGTTTGCTTTGCCTCCTGTGTAAGAATCAGCAGTGGCACTCAGTCCCGTCTGCCTTTCACTGCGGCTGTGCCTTGCTGTTATGTAAACAAGTGCCTGCTGCACCCTAAACTGGCCTTGGGAGGGTGCGGGTGTGGGTGAGGCCAGGCATCTTCCCTCTGAGACACACAGTGATCCCAGCAGGGCTGTGTCGGTGTTGGGATGCCTACGTGCTGGTGCTGTGCAGAGCGCACAGTGCAGTGCCGGTGTGGCCCATGAATATGTATGTGCACACTCTGGCATGCAGCATACACAGAGTACCTGATGTGCTTTATAGCTGATACCTGTATCTATCCATCGATTTAAGTGAGATACATGCCTGTGAGGTATACACACACACGTGTCTGTGTGTGCCACTGAAACTGCTGAAGAAAAAGGAGTTGTTCTGTTGGAAAGGGTGGCTATCTCCTAGGAGGTGCAGAGCCCTCTCAGGCTTTGCTGACTTCCTTGGAAAATGGAGGCTGTGAAGGAATTGTGTGTAGGAGAGACAGGATGTAAATGATCGTTGTTTGATTGCTCCCGACACTTCAACTCTTTCTACGTCAGGGGAATACGGTCCCGGCTTCCTGAATTATTTAGAAGCTGTTGCATTGCAGTGACTGGATTTTCAGTACAACATAGATCCATTTTGTTTGGGGGAGGACATGCTGATGTGAGGTATCACAGACTGTCTTTCCAAAACCTCACTTGGATGTATGCCGTATACCGGTAAATGCACGAAGGGCTGATTTGGCACCGGGATGGAAACTTCTTCTCTGACCCTGAAACATCCTGATTATGCCGAAGGGGATAATGAAAGGCTGTGACTTCAGCTCTTCCACTCTGCCAGCGTGTCGGGCATCTGTTAGTACCCTCCTGTCCTTCTCCTAGCATCCCGGGGTGCTGCAGGGTGGGTGATCGTTGTGGCTTTGCTTTTTCCCTCAAGTATTATGCTTAATGATGTTTTGCAGCACGATCATCATCTGTCTTCTTGATGGCAGCATTACAAGCCATGGCTTACAGCTTCCTGTGCTTCTTTGGTAGGACCAGAATCTTCTTAAATGTCATCATGTCTGCTACTTGACATAGCTCTGGACAATAACAACTCCCTGGCCATTAGCAGAGCTGGGAAAAGGGCCAGCATCAGCAGCCTTCCTGCTCAGTTGATGCCTGAGCAGTCCATACACATCTGTAGTTCTTTAAGAGAATTATTCCACACCCAAAAACTGGGAAAAAGGTGTTTGCAGGCTGAAGACAAATCTAAGACCCTCTTTGGCAGTCTTTCCGAGACTGACTCGATTCGTTTCTAGAACCAGTTGACAAGAATCAGCTCTGCTCACCTGGCATTCAGACAGGACGTTTGCACTCTGAGGCGTGCAGTCCCTTCTTGCAGTGTTGAAAAACACATTCTTGAGGCAAATACCTGCATGTAAACAAAATCCCCATGGTTTAAATAGTTGCACAGATACCTGAATGTATCAAGCATTACAAGCCAGGGGCTAACAGAAAAGAGTGAGCACCTTAAAATATGTAGGTTTAATTGAAATTTAGCCAGGATTAATTCCTTTATTCCTAAATTCAGGATATGAATCAGAGAGTCACAGGGGTTGGAAGGGACCTCCAGAGCCCATCCAGTCCAACCCCCTGCCAAAGCAGGGTTCCTAGGGCAGGGCACACAGGTCGGCATCCAGATGGGGCTGGAATCTCTCCAGAGAAGGAGACACCACACCCCCTGAGCAGCCTGTCCCAGGGCTCCCTCACCCTCACTGGGAAGAAGTTCTTCCCCAGATTGGTGTGGAACTCCCTGTGCTCCAACTTGAGGCCATCACCCCTTGTCCTGTCCCCACAGACCAGCCTCTCAGTGTCTTGCCTCTCAGTGTCTTGCCTCTCAGTGTCTTCTGCTGAATATGGCTCATCTTTGGCAGGGTGAGGAAAGGGAAATGGTGTGGTTATGTGATGGTCTCTCACTGAGTCAGCAGCAAAGCCAGAATTAGGGCCTTGG
Organism: Zapornia atra; assembly: GCA_013400835.1. Lineage (NCBI taxonomy): Eukaryota > Metazoa > Chordata > Aves > Gruiformes > Rallidae > Zapornia > Zapornia atra. The sequence continues at coordinate 210,160 of VZTU01022403.1, forward strand.
AGTTCGGCTTTCCAGCCCCTGGCAGTGCGTAACAGGCACCGGCTTTTCCCTGTCTAGCATACTTCCCAAAGTAGGCAGCTTGCTGTCTTTGCATGTGACAGGTATCAAAAAGAGTTTTCAAAAACCCACCAAAAATCAAACCCCAAACCAAAAAGCTGCTATCCCAAATTGATTTTGCTGCCGAATAAAACTGATTTTTGTACAGATGGTGTAAGCCAATACTTGTGTTACTCTTTTAACATCAGTGACGAGGACGAGTTTGACCTTTGGGCTCCACTCGCAGCGAGTGGGCATTTATTTAGTGTTTGAATACACAGTTTTAAAAGAGTTTTTTAAACTTTTATACCTTTTTGAAAGGCCCTCCTTCAGCATCCGCTAGCATCAAATGTCCCAGAGTCTCTGGCTAAAAACGATTGGGAAACAATTGCATCTCAGTGAATTTTGTGCTTCGCTTGACACCCTAAGCACTGTCAGAGCTCACACAAAGCTGCTGCTGCCAGGCAATACCTGCAGAAAGGCAAGGGTGGAGGGAGAAAGAGAGAGCTGCTGCTGCCAGCGGAGTTCAGGTGTGTCTAGGGAAGAGCTGATGCTCAGTGAATGGCTTACATCCTGGAAGGCGGACTGAGTTTTCCTTGGTTTTCCTTCAACAGCAGGCCTTTTTTTCACATTACCATCCATCTCCTTTTTCACAAGCTGAATGATGGAAAGAAATCTTGTGTTACAAAACTCAAGCAGAAAATGTCATAACATTTGGCTTGGAACTGGCTGAGAAAGCCCATTTTGACATTTAAGCATCCCTTCAACAGGAGAAGCAGGTACGCGGGCTCTGTGCTGAGGCTGGTACCCACAGAGTTCATCCCTTTGGAAAGCACCGCAGCTTCAGTGAGGATGGGAGGATGTGGAAGAATGGATGAACTCTTGGGCGTGCTAGGAAAAGGCATCCCAAAGAGGAAATCATGTGGGGGCACAGTTCTTCACTCTTGGACACTCCTGCTTTGTTCTGGGGGAGGTTTAGCTTGGATCTTAGGAAAAATTCCTTTACCGAAAGAGTGGTCAAACAGGCTGCCCAGGGGAGTGGTGGAGTCACCATCTCTGGAGGCATTAAAAACCCTGCGCTAGACGTGGCACTTCAGGAAATAGTTTAGCGAGCATGGTGGTGCTGGGTTGATGGTTGAACTTGATGATCTTAGAGGTCTTTTCCGGCCTAAATGAGTCTGTGCTTATACTTAAGTTCGTGGATGCCAAACAGTACCTCCACTGGTCTGCACATGCAGCAGGATCCATATGGAGTTTGTACAGGGCTAAAGAAGAAAAGGAGGAGTCTCTCACGGCTTAATCTCTCTATATGTAAAGCTTTCAAGGTTTCTTGCAGCTTTAACCTACTGTTTTTTCTTCAGCACCAAATGTCTCATCTGTTCAGTGTTCCGTTCGTTGCCTTGGCAAACATCTTTGTGATTCACTAGAATTTCTAGATGTTTCAAATACCTCTTCAGGCATGAAAATAATAGATCTTTTTGGTGTTTCGTAACGGGGTGTTTGCGTAGGTGGTGCCTATTCCTGATGCCCTTTGCCTCCTGTACCTCAAACTTCTGGTTTCATTATGTAGATAGTTCTTGGCATGAAAATAATACCCCAGCGTTTGCTTCCTCGTAAAATGGAGATTCTTTTGATGACACTGCATTTCATAACAGACTGGTGTTTGCCAGTTCAGTTTCTAGGTGTCCTGTCTGAGGGGTGGTATGGATGTGACTGCAGCGCTGCTGAAGCTTGCAAATACCTGGCAGCACAGGCACTCTCACTGTGTCTGACATGCGTGTCCCGTTCCATCCGTGTTTCTCAAGTGAGCAGGCAGAATGCTGCCATCACTGTGGGTTTAATATAAATGATATAAAATGATGGCTGATTAAGCTCTGTTCACCTTAATGCAGATACAGAATGTTACCGTAGGGCCAAGTGTCGTCATTTCTCTAATCGTCTTCTGAGACTTCTGTACTGCTTGCCATAATTAAACTGGGAACAAATAGATGATATTCCAAAATCAAGCCAGGGGTTGTCGTACAGACTGATGATCTCCAATTCCCTCGCTTAGGAAAGGGGAAAGCTTCACTGCAAGTCTAAATAATGCTCACCTTTATTTTGGTTTGTTGTGTAACCGTGCAATGATTTATATGTGGCTTTTACATTTAATTTCCATGATAATTTTTGAAAGAGAAGATTGATTTAGTCTTAATAAATTGTATGTAGACAGTATTTCAAAACACAAAAAATTCACGTAAGTGTGTGTTTTGGTATCATAGGTAAACATCCCTCTTCACAGCCTTAAATTGAATTAATCCGTACTTGGGATACTGGAGAAAATACTGTCTCAATGGGCAGGAGTGTGAGGTAGGTTAGTAGGTAGCTCCCATACTAATTATAGCGGTGGTACTTGCTTCGTGCGTTACTTGGTGAAGAGGAGCGTGCTTGGGCTGGGGTCTGGAACTCATACCCTGCACCAGCTGGTCCTTATTCCCTCCAGCGTGATGGGCAGGCAGTCACCTGAATCTTAGAGCCTCTCTGCTAATTGTGCAGGGAGGCGTGGAGTGAATGAGAGAAATGGAGCTATAGTATAACCTTTTCACAAAGTTCCTAACAGTTCTTTCTGTTAATTCCCTCACAGAAGATGGGGCAGGAGGAACACTTGGGCTGGGGACAGGGACTTACTAGGGCTTTCAAAGCTGCTACTCAGTTGGCAGCTGGTGCCCTGCTCTGTGCTGGTAGCTGGGGCTGTGGTTCTCATGCTGCTGTGGGCAAACAGAGCAATGTGGATATGTGTGTGTATATATATCACTTTGCTTCTTCCTCCCACCTTCCGTCCCCCCGTGGAGATAAACCATGGGGCTCAGAGCTGCCTTGAGTCAGGGAGAGGAAACTCTGTTCCTGGCCTGCTTGTTCTGCCCTTTTGCATTGTGGAGTTTGTTCAGTGCGATCCAGTTCAGTAGGACACGCTTTGGCTTTGATGGCTGGCCTTGGCACATAATGGCACAAGAGTGTCCAAAATGCCTACGTTGTCATCTCTCACTCTGTGTATTTCAGTCAAAAAAAAGGACGTGTGCTGAACTTTAAAACGAGCAACCAAGAAAGAGGAGAAGGGCAGTACCTGTCTCCAGCAAATCAGCCTATCCTGGTGTCTACAGATCAATAAGCATGGATCCTACGCAGCAGCAACTAGGAGTGACTAAAAAACCAGAGAGCATTTACACATTATTGACAAAAATTACCCCCCATGAGCCTCTGTGGCTTCCTGCTTGGTTTTGTTTCGCTTCTCACAAAACACCTCGTTACGTCCTTGACATTGGTGACACTTTCTACACCACTGGAAGAACTATGGTATTAAATTTGGGCAGTTTTGTGTTAAGCAGTTTAAAAAAAAAAAAAGGGAAGAGAGGTGTTGTAAGAGAATTTTTACAAATGGAGGTCAGGAGCTAAAAAAGTAATGTAGATGTCAGGTGTTAAACGGTGAAACGTCAAGCTTTTAGGAATCTGGCTGCTGTAATTTAGTCCCTCGGGCTTTTCCATTGAACTCCTGGGGAAAGTTTGGCACCTGAAGTAATAGCAGCATATGAGCATCAGGAGATCATACTTAGATGGCGAGCTTTGGAGCCATGCCCCAGTGTATGTATTTGCCAACGTATAGTGCATCCAGAGCATGGAAACAGTGAGTACATCCCTGAGCAGTATAGTAGGATTATTGCCATCCGGGCAACAGTCCTCTCCCTGGGATGGTGCCCTCTCCAGCAAGGACGTGTCATCCCCCTGAGTGTGTCTCTGGGGATTGGGAGTACGGGAACCATCATGGGCTTCACAAAGAGGCTAAGGGAGCTGGGCTGGTTCAGCCTGGAGAAGAGAAGGCTGCAGGGGGCCCTCATTGCAGCCTGCCAGTCCCTGAAGGGAGCAGAGGAACAGGAGGGGAATCAGCTTGTTAAAGGGCAGAGACTGGCAGGACAAGGGGGATGGAGTGAAGCTGGAGGAGGGAAGGGTTAGAGGAGAGATTGGGGGGAAGTTCTTTGCAGAGAGAGTGGTGAGGGGCTGGAAGGGGCTGCCCAGAGAGGGGGTGGGTGCCCCGTGTCTGGGGGCGTTCAAGGCCAGGTTGGATGGGGCCCTGGGCAACCTTGTGTAGCTCTAGGCCTGGAGGTTGGTGGCCCTGCCTGTGGCAGGGGGTTGGAGCTCTGTGACCCTTGGGGTCCCTTCCAACCCAGACCAGTCTGGGATTCTATGGGCTGCATCTGCCCTGTGACAGAAGATGTTTCTCAGCCTTTTCTTTGCAAACACACACGTTGCTTCAGAATCCAAACAGTTGTGTTTTTGTAGATGTTTCTTGGTGAGGTGTCTGTTTGAATTCCTTCCTGTTTATTCAACGTAATGAAGAGGGAAATAAATGTTCAGTGTCCGGTTTTGGGATGCTGTCTGATGTTTAACTCCTGTCTGATGACTTTAAAGCTGTTATTTTAAAGCTACTTGAGTTAGTGTGTAAACTGGAGGTTAATGAGGTGACCAACATTCACCCCTAGAAGTTCTGGTCATATGCAAATTAAGAAACACAAACGTAGGAAGTGATCTTCATTAGTCATACAACATCATGCTAATGATACTGTGAAGGATAGGACTAAACAAAGCATAGATTTACTGTCAGTAATTAAGGGTTTTGTTGACCAGTGTCACAGAAAACACACTCCAAAGTAAAGACCTGATCATCTTTATTTAGAGATGTCAGAGAGGTTTGACAGTTGCAGGCCAACAATATCGGTCCTGTAGTATTTTTCAGGTGTGAACGAAAAACCTTTGTTCCCTGAGGGATCTCTTCTTGTGCTAATGAAATAGTGTGTGAGTTCCTGAAGCTACTTTTAGTTTTTAAGAAGCATTTTTGCATTTTGTGAGCTTTTCATCAACTTTATCCCAGCGTAGTTATTTTTTGCTTCCTCGGAATTTAGCAAAACACTGCAGCTGATAGTAAAATGGGTCACCACAGAGTATTAGAGCATCTAATACTGGAATCTGACAAACACAATGCAGTGAAGTTCAGATGGTTCACAGATTGGGCACTGTACAAGGTGCTAACAGGTTGGCACTGTGCAAGGGTGTTTTTTCTCTCTAGTTATTTATAAAAATTCCATATATTGTGAATAGATTTAGTGTTCTGCTGATCGTTGCTTAAGGGTTGCTTCAAAACCGTGAGGGCAAATAGGTTTCAAGGGAACTATTTAACGTCAGCTTCTCATCCCCTAGCAAAATTCTAACTGTGGCTGGTGAGGATTGCATTGTTCCCTTTCTGATGAGGAGTAAGAACAGAGCAAGGGAAGAGAAGTAATGAAGGATTAAAAAAGTTACCTTGTCGGACATCCACTGGGAAAGTCCACTGAGACTGAATGTCTACAAGAGGCAGCTGGATTGGGTCACTGAAAACTTGCACTGATTTGTATTTAGGAAATGTGAATGTGTGGGACCTGAGGAAGGGTGTGGCTTTCTGTTCCCAACAATTTAGATCTACGTTCTCTTTATTTCTGAATGTAAAATAAAGCCAGCACTGAGAACCAGTCTTCATCCAAAATGGATGTAGCCCTTATTTCCCCAGACTGGTTGAAAATTGTTTCAGCCTACAGAACCATAATTATGAACTTTTCTATGCTGTGTTTTAGGTTAAATAATTTAAGCTTACTTTTAATTATTTACTGTTTCTGCCTTATGCTATGTAAGGCTGTCTTTGTTAGACACATCACCGCTCAGAATCAGTGAAGCTGACAATGCAACGGGGGGGACTTAGGCAAGTAAAAGCTGGTTAGTGCTGCACCACTCAGGCCGTGGCTTAGTCAGGAGTAGTTCTTCATTTCTGTTTTTTATTTTTGAAGGCACCAGTGCAGCTGAGAAGAAAGAAACGTGCCGTGTTGATAATTCTGTTGCTGCTGTAGTAATAAGAGGCCGTAACTAAGATGTACCAAGCAACAGAACTTCAGGCCCTGATCAGCTAAAAGAGAAGAACAGTTATGCTCAGCAAGTAGTTCTCATTTTCACTGATGAATGTGGTAGTGGACGCGAGAGCTGCCTCGGGGAAAGGAATTGTCACTGTTGCTCACGTTGCCAGGCCTGGTAGACTCAATTCCTCTTGGTTAAGTCAGGCAACAGTATAAGTTATCCTTGGTTTAACCTCTGTGCAGGGTCTCTGCAGATCTAATTGCTCTGTTTAGTTACTGTAGGAAAGAGGTTATTGAAGTGGGAAGAGGTTATTGAAGTGGGAACTGGTGGGGGCTGCCCCTCGAGTGCTGGGTTCAGGTTTGGGCCCCTCACTACCAGAAGGACATGGAGGGGCTGGTGCGTGTCCGGAGAAGGGCACTAGAGCAGGGAAGGGGCTGGAACAAGTCTGATGGGCAGAGGCTTAGGGAACTGGGTTGGTCTGGAGAAGAGGAGGCTGAAGAGAGAAAAAAAACACGCGATGTGTGGATAAATAGAATCACGGAATCGTAGAGTCACAGACTAGGCTGGGTTGGAAGGGACCCCAAGGGTCACAGAGCTCCAACCCCCTGCCACAGGCAGGGCCACCAACCTCCAGGCCTGGAGCTACACAAGGTAGCCCAGGGCCCCATCCAACCTGGCCTTGAACACCTCCAGGGACGGGGCACCCACCCCCTCTCTGGGCAGCCTGTTCGAGCCCCTCACCACTCTCTCTGTAAAAAGCTTCCCCCTAAAATACCTTTTGAAAGTCTTTTGATAGAGCTACATGACATTGCAAGAGGAATCCAGTAAAATTTAAAACACCGATGCGAGCCTTAAATTGACAGGCCTGGCTGCTGTGTGCCCGGCAGGCCTGGTGTGCGTGGCTACAGAATCATTGTGCTGAATGGCATTTACTGGAGACAGAAATGTGAATTAGATTTAAGAAAAAGAAAGTTATTTTGGCTGGTCAGCGGCAATAGCAGCTGATTTATAGCAGCAGTGTTTTTCTGGAGGAAATGCATGGAGACTCCATAGCAACTAGATCAAAGATGTGCTCTATTCTAAATACTGTTGCTGTGTTTTCTGTGAAGAAGCCGCCCGCACCCACGCTGTCTGTGCTGCTCAGCCTAATTGCATTTGGCAAATGGCAACTTCAGCAAATGACCACTGTACCAGAATTATTTTTAGGATGACAGAAAAAAAATTGCCAAGTCCTATCTTATTTCCTTTTCTTGATTATCCCAAGGACGACACAAAGCCCGCAGCATTGTCTGAAAGGTAGATAAACTGCTCAGTCGCTTCTTCAGTCATAATTCCTTTACTAAGTTTGTTTTCCTCAGATACAAGCACTAGCAACGTGTACTGTAACAGAGCTGATTCCCTGGAGTAGTGCATGGTATTAGCCTGTGAATGATGAGGCCTTGAGAAGGGTTTCCCAAGCCAGTGAAATCTGAAATAATGAATAGCCGTGCACAGAGGTAGCTCTGTAGCAGAGCGCTGCATTGCAGCATGACTTCTCCCAGGCTGAAGGAGGTACGTGCTTGGCCATCCTCCCTCTCTTCGAAGGAAGCCTAGCCCTTAAACTGTTTGCTTGGGTATTTGGTGATCCTCCCTGTGCCTGCAGTGTGGCATTGCTGATGACAGTGCAGGAAGGAGCACGGGGAGGATAATGGTTATCTGCTTGGAGTTACACCGAGGATTCGTCCCTGCAGCGTTTGTGTTTAGCTGTTGTGGGTACAGTGCTCTGAGAGAAGCCTTGGTGCCTGTCTGCTCTTGGCACCGCTCGGTAACCTTGTTAAAATGGAGGAATGAGAGCAAATTATCCAAGGGCTGCCTAGGAGGAGCTGAGGCATTGCTTTGGCTGATGAATATATAGGTAGCAGAAAAGGCTAATTAATACCAGTTTTTGTTTAACTCAGTTTAGCCCTTTTGCTAGTCATCTGTGTGGGTTTAGCAGTACACATTCCTTTATTATAAATTATTTATAATTATAAACTGTTGTTATTTAGTAGTCTCTACATAGCTGTAGTAAGGCTGGTTTAGGAGTCTGGAATACAGAAAGTGGTATTTGATCCTTTTTTTATGTAGCTGGTCAAGGCAATTTTAATATGCAAAGCTAATGTTAAGAAAACAGGATACTTGAGAGGAACCAGCCTCCTCCTGGAAAAGGTGTTTGGGATGGACAGGGTTAAATTAGAGACAGTGAACTGTAATTAAAGAAAGAACACTTGTTTTTATAACAATATAGAGAATAATCTTAATTCATTGAAATCCCCGCAAGACTTGCGAATGATTTCAAGAGATTGATCATTATTTTTTCCTAGAGGATTTCAAGCAGGAGTTAATTCATCTTGTATAGTGCTTTATATTTCCTTATTTGTGGACATCTGATGAATTTCTGTCATATACCTCTGTGGTGGAAAGAGAGGTTACTTATGGTGGAACATAACGTTAAGCAAATACACCTTGAGGACCAAAACGTTCTTTAGATAAGTCTTATGTTCTGTGAACTGTTCAAATCGCCATGTTGTTGGAGGAGGAGAGCTTTGGTGTTCGGAAACTATTTAAAAACTCAGTGGGGTTCTAAAGGTAACGATAAATTAGAGAAGCTGAATGAGCTTGAAAAGCAAAAATGGAATTGGAGGGAGATGGAGTTGAGATCCTGCAAATCAGTGGTCCTTTAAGTTTGCTTAGATAACTCTATTAAGCAGTTTAGGAAGGGCTATCTGAAATATGGTTTGCTGTCTATTTTAGCTTAGAGTCCCCCAATTAATTTGTAATAGCAAACACCAGCTGGGCTCAAGGCCGGAGCCGCCGCTGGCCAAGGCTGAGCCCATCAGCACCGGTCACAGGCCACTGGGAACCACCCTGAGGAGAAACAACCAACAGCGGCCGCTTTGTGCCCCAGGGAAGGGAGTGAGAAGGTGGGAGAGGCTCTGCAGGCACCAAGGCCAGGGGAGAAGCAGAGAGAGAAAGATGCCCCTGCACTGTGTGCAGTGCCATCAGTCAGAGAGTGTCTGTCCTTTAGCCCGTGCTGAGTCTGGCCTGCCGGTGACACTGATTGGGGAATGGTCTCTCCCTGCCCTTATCTCCACTCCTGAGCCTCTCAGCATCTATTGTCTCCCCTGCCCAGTTGAAAAGGGCAGTGATAGAGTGGCTTTGGTGGGTGCCTGCCCTCCAGCCAGGGCCAAACCACCACATATGTGCTATTATATCATCACAAAGAGTGATGCAGTCCCTACAATGGCAAGGTGCCTGTTCCAGTTGTACATGAGCTCCTGTGATAGTCATATATCATATGGAGAGAAAATGTGATTGATACTCATTGTTGTGTGTGCTGAGGTTGTTTAAACTCTGTTACAGCTTCTTCAGTTGTTACCTAGCCTTGTATTTTTGAATTAATTGATATGATTAATACAGAAACTTGCTAGTCCTTAAATCCCTCAGGGTTTTGTTGCTGTGTGAGACCCCTATCATCAGTGAGAAATAGGATCAGGGAATCAACAAAAATTTTCCCTTCCTAAATGCTGCTTTAGGGCATCTGGGGCTTTACTTAGGATATTTGTGTGAGTGCTAAAAACAGGTACATCCTCTCTGTGCAAAGTTAATGCCATGTCAGATGGTGGCCACTGCTTAAGTAGGAAGAAGGGTCAAAACCTTGCTATATGTAGGCAGTTTTTGTTTGACACGCATACAGAAGGTTTCTATGGAAACTATCCTGCAGTGGACACACCAAAGAGGTTTTCCCCTGATATTTAGAAAGTATTGTAATTAATTTTTAAACTATAGCTTTAATCCTTTTTAAAATGTTGGTGAATGTTCAAAGAAGCCATGGAATTGTTGAAGTGCCCAGATGAGGTATATTGGAAAAGCTTCCGAGTCATTTCAAAAAAGGCAGTTCAGTGACAGGGTAACATACTTTCAATTTTGAATTATTTGTACACATTTGCTTTCTTGCATATTCTCCTATTCTTCCACATAAAATGTTCTGCATTAGGAACTTGAAGGTTTCCCTTATACTGTGCTAAAACCGACATGTTCTTCCTTGTAATTAATATGTGCCCTCATTTTGGACTGCATTAGCTTATGGAGGGAGGCAAAATGTTCTGATTTAAAAAGTGCTTTTAGAAATAGCACCTTTAATGTCTTTTGAGGGGAGAAAAAGAAAAAAAAAAAAGGCGTGTAGTGGAAACATCCCACATAGGCAGAAATGTTGGTGGTCTCACTGTGTCCAGAAGCACTTGAGGATGTCTGACTGCTGATGGACAAGGCCGTGGGTTGTAGAGAAGCTGGCTGACTGAATTGCCGTGGGTTTTCCTCCTTTGATTTTTGTCCTTGACAGTCCTTTAGTGCAAGAGGGAGTTGGAGCAGTGACAACAGAGAGGACTGTCTGGCCAGGGCTAAACTGATCCCATTGAAATCCAAAGTTGACTTCAGTGGGTGCCGGAGCAGGCTTCTGGAAAATGGATAAGAATAGCCAAATGTTCGTTTAATCAGACAGCTGCTTCCCATGTCTGCGGTGCTGATACCCTCCCATCAATGAGTCATCTTTGCAGCAATAAAAAAAGAATTTCATTTGTCACTTTGAACGCGGTGGGACTCTTCAGAATGCTTACATAGGATCTGAGGGCTTTCACTTAATACTCATTCTGCCTGGGAAACGTTAGCCTCTCTAAGTGTCTTACCATGCATGCTTGCTTTGTTTTAGAGTATCGTTGCTTAGTAGATGTACATTTCCTGTTTGGTTTGTTGAGGCTTTTTGCTATTACTGAGCCTGCTGTATAAACACACACACATTCCGCCATTATTTTTACTCACTCTGAACATAAAATGCAAATTCAATCTGATGAAGCCCTGGGCTTTGTGGCTGTCTCAGTGACCTCCTTCGTCACCTCAGGCTGGTGTGTGAACCTTGCCTTCCTGGATGTAAAACAGAAATAACGGTACTCACTCTGCTTTGCAGTGCAATTAATAGTACTCAGGCAAGCATTATAATTATGTTGGAATGTTTATAAATATTTATAAACTTCTATGAGACATTTTACTTAGAAAAATATCGGCTTTACCATAAATGTGGCAAATAGGGACCTGTCAAAATTCATATAAATGTTCACATCTACTGTGTCGCTTTATTGGTGTTGATATGAATTTTTAGACTACACATTTATAGTCATTTATATGTCAAATACAGAACATACTTTGCTTTTGTTCTGAAAGATTGTCTGGATCGAGTTCCTGAAGGTCCAAATCGCCTAGGAAAGAAACAGTTTAGTCCAAAACAGGGAGTTGCGTCAAGTGAGATGGGAATCTTGGTTCCTCTCCTTTCTTTCTTTTTTCTCTTTTTTCTTTTTTAAAAATGTTTTTTCTGTTAGGAAATAAACAAGTCCATAGGACTGGTTTGCTGAGGCTGACTGTATGAAATGCTGCTCTTGTAACAGGAGTTAGGTCCAGACAAACTGGCATCTATTTCTGACCCTATCAACAACTGCACTTACCTAATTGGAAACGTGCTCACTTTCCATTGCGTGTAGTTGAAGTTTTGTGTGTCTCCGTCCCATTCGGTGTTAGAGAGAGGCTGTGGGAGAGAAAAGCTCGAAATGCTGCCTCGAGAGAAGGCGTTAGAGAGGGGAGCGGTTTGGGGAGGCTTGTGACCTATTTTCCATCTTCTGATTGCCTCTGGGCCAAATGTTGGTGTTCAGCCATGAAATCCAACTAAACGAGCTGTAATAGTGACAGAAGAGAGCTAGAGAGGAGTGACACAGATGTGAAGAGACCCTCCAAAAGGGAATGGTGCTGGACGTCCTGAGGGACACTGGTTTCATAGGACTTCGTTAGGGGAGGGCTGGGGGTGGTAATTGCTGAGGGTTTCCCCAATTCCTGGCGACACTATAGGATATATAAGATAATTCAGTAACATAAGTTATTTGGTAGTGATCAAATATTCCAGCTATTATGTAATACAGAATTTAAAATGCTACTAGCACTTTCCTTGCCCTAAGAGGTTTCCATTTTGAAAGAAAAGCACAGCTTTGTGAAAGGTCATTTTGGGAACTGTGCTGTTTCTTGCTGTCAGTGTGTCTCACTGTGGGGTGGTTTTGTACCTTTGATTTTATTTTTCGGTTCACTTTAATTGACATTGAGTTTACTAGCAATTGATTTAGTTCTGTCCTATTTGATGGAACTACAACCCAGCTACGACCCCTCAAGGACTGCACTGTGGAGGTGGCACAGGTTTTTTATATTCATTTTAAGATCTGCAACCCCAGCCTGACTAAGCGTAATGCAAGTAAATCTGGAGGACAAAACCCGTTGACTGATAAGTGAGGTTCAGCCTTGAAGGAACCTCAAAGGGATGCGCTTTATGCACATCCAAGATCAGAACTGGACTTTGGTTCAGTTATTCACCACTCTGGACAAGATTTTTAAAACCTAATGTTGACTTGTGTTTAAGGTTGAATCAAGCCCAACTAGAACAGCAAACAGCAGTTCTTTGGAAGGAGTTACCAGTGGAAAAATGAATGAAAGAAAACCCTGAATGCAGGCTGCAAAGTTAAGTCTGGTTAGGCACACCTCTGGCACTGCTCAAGAATACTGTATGCAGCTCTGATGCGTTGGTGACTGACTTCTGCTTAACAGGGACAGCCCAGTCCCCATTAAACCTACCTAAAATATTTAGAGGGGCTTAAAGTGTCGGCCTCTTCTGTAGGAATGGTTTAATAGACCATACCTTTTCTACTACAACTGGATGGGTGTTTGTTGCTTCATGGCTGGCACCTTTTGCTGCTTGGTTATGGCCATGTTTTTGTCTACAGTCTTTTATATTGATGTTGCGCATCTATGAATGGGCTTAGATGGATGACTTGATGATTTTGGCTAGGGAAGTACCTGAATTTAACAAAACCAGTATAGCTCAAAGATCTGAAAATTACCAGGGCCTTTCCAGATGCATGTATTATTATTCTAAAGGAAAAGCCAAAAGCTCCTCATTAAATAACCATTCTGGGGAGAAGAGGAGGAAGAAATACTTTATGCCATGTAATTTCCCTTTTGTAGTTGCAGTCCTAGAAGTCCTTGTGTTTTGTACATGCAACCCAAGTGCTCATCTTCCTTCTAAATCCCAAATAACCTGGTGTAAGGAAAAAATAAAATAAAATTGATCCCCTTGAAAGCAAAAAACAGACTAGAAAGCGTTGTTTATACACAGACATGTATAAAGTCCTTTCTGTTTCTTTGGTCCTTCAGATCTTTGAAAGGTGGTCAGCTTTGGGAAAGGCAAAGAGCCTTACTGGTCTAGCTGCTCTTAAACATGGAAATACTTGGACACTGAGGGAGAGTGTGCAGGTGGTGTGGGTTTGGGGAAAGGAACAGGGCTGTGACAGAGGCCATCTGTTACTAAAGGGGACAACAGGCAAACAGTTCACCCAAAGACGCCAGGATCTCTAGAGCTACCAAACAGAGAGGGGGAGTAACTCATGATTGCAACACAACTTGCAGAGCTGTTCATCAAAACCCATTGCTCTCATAGCTAGAGAATCCCTAGAGAAGGGAAGGATTTTGAAAGTACATCAAATACCACCATCATAAGGTATGTGATTTTTATAATGCCCTTCCATAGTAGGCACTGTCACCACCGTTAAACAAAGGGGGTCTGCTTAATGACTCTTCGTTATATTAAGTACAGTTTTGACATTTGGGTGGTTTGTTAATCACAGATCAGAATCACACAGTTGGAAAAGACCTTAAGTCCAACCATTCCTGTCCTGTGCTAAACCGTGGTGCTCCATGAGGGTGTTTTTTGTGCAGATCCAATCTACGAGGTGCAGAGTACCTGTTAACTTCCCCTCTTTCATGAAAGGGGTTTCCTGAATCCATGATTACCCCAATTTGCCAACACCTTAACTACAAAACTAATGTATTTGATTGTCTCTCTTATGTGTTTATTTCTCATGAGGATGCACAGTTGTTCTGAAAACCTTGGATATTTTGCCTCTTGTTCTCACAATGTGTAATTTATATGTAATTCAGGGTAGCTACAGAACGTCCTTGATGAAGGCTTGGTTACAGACAATGCACTTTTCAGTACATCTTTTGCTTTACATTAATTGGATGGAGGTTGGGTTTTATTCTGGGTGGCATGTCTAACTAGCTGACAGACTATGTGAAGTTGTGTTTTCCATCACAAGCTCTCAAAATGCATATCTAGAACTGTGTATATGGTTGAAAAAATGAAGGCATATTCTGTTACATAGAGTACATATTTGTTTCTCATGCTATTCTGTCCCTCGTTTGGCTGATTTATATCACTATAAGATGCAAATTGTTATTTGAAGACAGAAAACAACGTTCTTGATTCTCCCCTATTAAAATGCTTTTGATGGTAGGCAATTGCTTTTGGAAGGCTGTCGTCTTTTATTTACCATCTATTGCAAGCTACTTCAGCGTGGGGAAGGAAGAAATGTGAGATAGGAGTGGTATAAACCCAAGCTTTCAAATGCTGTTTGCTGGCACGTGATGAGCATAGCATGTGACTTACATTCCTTGACTCAGGCTTCCTTCAAAGGCTGGAAAACGAAGCCCCTCAGAAGTCTTACCGACTTCTTAAAGCAGGGACTTGCTGTCAGTGACTCTGGATTCTGGCCTGCAGTGGCGTGGTTAGTGGCGTGGTTAGTTGAGCACACAGACCATAAGCTGAAATATTACAGAATAGAAAATGCACACAGTTGTTATGGTTGTATCTCAACTAAATGAGTTTTGCACAGACAGATTTTCAGCATCAGTACAGATACACTCAATATGCGTGTGTCTGAGCCTGCATGTGTATCTGTATCAGTGTGCACTGACTCACACCAGTGTGTGCACCGGGCGAGGATTAGGCACAGTTCTATTTCAAGGCACAGTTTTATTTCAGTCACACTAGATAACCTGTTTTGGGTGCTAGTTTGACCATCAGGAGCAATTTACTGAAACAAATAGCTAAATATTCAAGATAAAGGTATTTTCTTATGAGGATTAATAGAAACACTTGCTATGCCAGATCTATTTAATGGGCCCTGAGATAACAGGCAGGCACAGGATGCAAAATAAAAAAGAAACTGAGTAAATGAACTGTGGGGATGTGTGTAAGAACCTATGCAATTATGTACACCAGCAACTATTAATTATTATAGGAGAACAAAAGCTAGAATCAGGGCTACGATGCAGAACAAAAACGTGTAGTCCTTTGAAGATTCCCTAAAAATATGCTGCTTATTTTTTCCCCTTCAGTTAACAAACCTATACGTGGAAAAACCAATGCATATACATTACATCTGGTGCACTTGCTTACACTGAAGCTGGTAGGTGACACCGAAACCTGTGTTTGTGTGTTCTGTTTCCAAGTCCTTGGAGCATTTCCTAGGTATTGAAGGCTTTGGTCTGCTTCTTTCGATGACCAGAGTGTATGCCCAGATGGTGGCTGCCATTGAGACAAGAGGATGCTTCTCCATCCAGTCATTTCAAACAGTATTTAGAAAGTAGTTTTACACAGACACAAGTTCAGAATGCGTTTAATACTAAAAGAAATGTTGCCTTCTTTCCTCCTTTGGCCCTATTCCCCCCTCCCCCAGCATTTTACAAATAAACTCATTTCCCTAGTTCACAAAAGGTCTGGTACACCTGTATACCTTTCAATTACCAGCTGACATTCTGCATATGTTAGCCTATAAATAGGTTTCATCATCCAGCCTAGGACAGAGCTCCAGGGAAGCGACGTTAGTTACAGACCATTGTTCTCTTTGAAGTTTTGGTGCAAAAAATATTCAAAGCTTGTGATAAGGTAACTTTTTAAGGGGAAAAAAATAGAACACACCTATTTTCAAAACAGTACTGTTGTTTTTCAATATAAAGCAGTGTTTAGTATGAGGGAATTTGTTAGAATCCGCACTACTCTGTGTTCCAGATACATGATTCTGTGCAGTGAAATACATGCACCATTTCTTAAAAGCATTTTCACTCTTGCTTTTCTTGGCGTGTCAGATGAGCTCATTAACAAAACAGCAAATCTCAGAGCAGGGTGGTTACTGTTGTCTCTGTTCTGCATCATCGTTGTGCTCCATTTTATTTGAACTGATTAACCTCTCGCTTCCCTCTGTTGGCATTGCAGGTGCCACTGCTGCATCCACAAAATCACAGACAGAGAGCTGATGTTTAGGCAGGAAAACATTTAGACTTCAATAAATGTTGGGAATTACCTTGGATAAAGTCTATTTTAGCAAATGTCACTAAATGGCAAGCACTCTTGGAATATTTAATGTTGTTACCTTTTATTCCACATTGAATGAATCAATTTTTAAAACAACAAACATACATAATGGCATTTTCCACACGATGCATTTTGTATACGTATGTATCTATAACATATTCTATATGTTATCTATGAAATGTGTCTTCCCCTGACGAGGGGAACCAGGTTGTACAGCCATCTGTAGTTGGGACTGTTTTCTCTTCATCCTGAATTTCAGTAACGAGGACTTCAGAGACGGGTTTTCAGGGAGTTGGCAGATCTCCTGCTGATGTATTCAGAAGAGAAGATAGGATGATTATCTTAGAGAAGAGGATTGAGGCCTTACTTGATATTCCAAATTTCGAACGAGGTGGCATCAAGAAATCCTACAAGATGGCTTAAGGCAGAATTAGTATCCCTTCCGTGTTAAGGAACAAAAACTAGAGCTAATCAAGGGCCAGATACTTGATTTAGATTGAACTGCCTGAGACAAATAGGTACCGATTAGAGCCTAGTGCCAGGAGGGATGTAAAAACATGAAGTTCTCAAAAATGATTTGCTTTTTGTTGAAAACAAAGCAAGCAAGCTGCTGGGGCACAGTGAGCGATGTTGATGCCGGCGTGGCTGGGGCTGCACTGCATTCTTCAGCCTTCAGCCCGAGATTCAAGGTGTGGTGCAGCAGAAGCTTTGCTGCATCGCTGCTCTCAGGTTGCTGCTTCTGAGAGGTCCTGCAGTGTAAATCCAAGTGAAGCTGGGCTCACACAACTGGGTGGATCGAAACACCTCTCTGTTGGCCAAGCATCCGCAGCCACGTTCGAGGCGGTGCCTGCCTGTCCTCCTGCGAATGCCGCATTGGTGCTGAACAGCGTGTGCTCCAATGGAGGGAAGAGCTGTAACTCTACAACACAGCTCCTTTGCCTTCTGTATCGGCCAAGTACAGATCTTGCTGTGCATGAACACATGCGCTCTGTGCCATACGTGCTTTGCCTGTCTTCAGACAGGAAAATGGCTTGTCAGGTGCTAAGGGAAGAAAGCCCAGCTTTGTTAGGAGCTTACATACTGATAATTTGGTAATCTGTAGCAGGGAAATGAGCTTTTTTGATGGTTACCTCAGAATTCAGGTGAGACGTTTTTCTCCCTTCGTGAACAGGTCTGAAAAGAAGCATGAAATAAACCGGTTTGTTTTGAGTTACAGGAAACCAAAATGCTTCTGGTTTTGTTAATACTGTATTTCTATAGATTACATATTTAAACAGTGTGAATGCTGGAATAAAAAGGTTACCTTTTGTGCTTGCCAACAGTGTACCCAGAATAAGAAGGCTATGTCTGGCAAGATGCCATATATTTGAATTGTCCCCACTTGGATTTTTCTTTGGTTTCCATTTGTTTTGTTCTCCATTTTCTTTATTCCACATGTTTTCCCTGGGGGTGCTGGAGGCTCAGGTGGCTTGTGTTTGAAGGAAGATGCCTGTATGTTCACCAAGGAGCCATAAGAATTTCAGAATAACAGCTGATTTATAGCTTTCTAAAAAACCTGTATGCATTATATAATTTGTTGTTTTAAATTTTCCTACCTGAAACAGTCTCTTCCCAATTCTGTCACACCTGCACCTCCTCAGCACTGCAGGATCTCTAGCTGTGGTGATTAAAAACCAAGTTATTTGCTTGTTCTCATAGGGATACAAAGACACACAGTACTACTTGGATTAAGAGGTCTTTGTCAATGCCCAGAGAGGATCCTTATGCTTAACCTGTTGAACGACTCACCATCAAAAGCATAGCAAAATGATTTGTCCTCTTCAAAATGGCTCAGAGTAGGCTTTTGCAATTGATTTGACTCAGATTACTGAAGCTGAAAAGGATTTGCTGGTCTGGAGTGGAGACCTGCCTCTTTATAAAGGCTGCTTGGGTTTTGGGAGCTCTTTGCTGTGGCCTGTGTGACCGGCAGGCAGTAGGTACAAGAAGAAAAAAAGGCTGCATTTTGGGGAAATAATGATCAGTGTCATTACTGTAAAGCATAAAGGGAGTGTAACTGATACAAAGGCATAAATCATCAGAATTTATAATCTGCGTGAGCTCAAGGTCTGATTCAAAAGAATTGCCAGAAATGAGCGAGCTGTGTTGTACTTGGCCTTCCTTGGTCACCTCCAAGAGCTGCTTGGCTGGGACACCTCTCCTGTGAAGCCAGGCTGAGAGAGTTGTGCTGGTTCAGCCTGGAGAAGAGAAGGTTCTTGGTGGACCTTATAGCTCCTTCCAGTCCCTGAGAGGTGCCTGTAGGAAGCTGGGGAAGAACTGTTCCCGAGGGCACAGAGCGACAGGACGAGGGGTGATGGGTTAAACTGGAAAAGGGGAGATTTATGTTGGGTGTCAGGAAAAAGCTCTTCACTCTGAGGGTGGTGGGTCACTGGCACAGGCTGCCCAGAGACATGGTGGAGGCCTCATCCCTGGAGATATCCAAGGTCAGGCTTGCTGGGGCTCTGAGCACCCTGCTCTAGTGAAGATGTCCCTGCTCGCTGCAGGGTGGGACTAGATGGCCTCTAAAGGTCCTTTCCCACCTAGTGTATTCTATGATTCTTCCCAGACTTTGCATTTAGGAAAATGCAAAGTTCAGGAAGTTTCCTAGAAATATCTAGGTCCCAGTACAGTCTGTTTTTACATTTATCTTTTGTTTTAATAGCCGTATTTCACTGTAAAAATGTAATCGTAACTACCACCTTGGGTAAAGAATTCATAATAGCAAGCTTTGGGATTTGTGTCACTGACAATATATAGGTTGTGTTTTGTCTTCATACTTGGGGCTCGCTCGTTCTCTTCCTTTGTTTCCCCCTTTTGTCTTTTATTTGGCACTCAGTGTTTTTACAGCATTGAATGTTTTACATTAATGTAGTTGCTGTGCTACATCAGGGCATAATCGACAAAAGGATAAAGAGGCATCCTCCATAGCAGGAGAGCAGTTTTGCTCCTGTTGCTTCATACCTGGCTGTGTTTGACTCCCTCATCCTCTTTCATCTTAAAGACACGAGATTCGCCATTCCTCAACTGAGGAACAGTATCCCAAAGAATTACATGTCCATCTGGAGATCAGATGGGAGCTTTGATGGCACTGCTTCTCACTTACGGGTCTTTGAGGTTGTAGTGGAGATTTTGCAAGTGGCAGCAAAGCAGTGAGGCTTTTCATTGCACTGGTTTTCTGGATGGGCAGGGGTAGGAAAGTCAAAGAATTTAGCAATGGCTCCATTTGCTACAAGAATCTTTGGAAAAGTGAAAACAAACTAGTGACAGAAGAATCACTGTAATTACGGGAGTACGTTCCTGTTGGTTAGAATCACTATATGCTTATTTTTGGTGATATTATGAAGCATAGTGTATACCTAAGTATGATAAAAGTGCAGTGTTACTTGTGCAAAACGATTTATTTCAATGTCTTTTTGTCTTTAACATTCATCTTTTGGATGGTAAGGCTCCTTATTTCTTCACATAGTGTTTTATATGGTCTCTGGCAATACTGTCTATATTTGTTTTGGGGTTTCTTTTCAATTTTTAATTTGCAGGCCTTCCCAAGTGTTTTACATATGTATTTTGTCTCTAGGCTCAGTTCAGTATTTTTAGATATATCAAACTGCAGATAAAACAGACCATCACAGGAGTCACAAATACATGCTGAGGTTTGCTGGCCAAAAGAGGCGGTAGTTGTTTCATCCAAAGTTGTCTCATGCTGACATTTAAACCAAGCCAGGTATGTATCCGAGAAAAAGATTGATAAGGTATATACAAAAGTTGTTATAGAATGTGCTAGACCTCATTTCTGTAAAAAAAGCCCAAACGTTGGGGGCATTCTGGTCACGTTTAAAAATGAATATCTTGACTTTGTTAAATTTTATCCACATCTGTGCCTCTTCTACATGTCACGGTGAGAAAAAATGGCTCTGTTTAAATGAGTATGAAATGTAACAAAATAAAAGACTCCTGCAAAGATCTGTAGTGGCTGATGGTGTGAGGTCGAAGGCCTGTTTTGCTGGGCTTAACGGAAGAGATCTGCTGAGATGCGATTCCCAGAAGCCTGCTGAGGGCTCTGTGTGTTGTCCTGTGTGCTGGGCTTGTGTCGCTGGAAAGCCGATCATCCTAACTGCTGCAGGTTTGGGCAGAGTTCAGCTGATGAAAGGAGAGTGGTTCCCAAAGTCCATAGCATGACTGTAAAAAGAGAAGGTGGCTGATACTAATCTTTGTATGGTTCTTTTTTTTTTTGGAGAGCACCCATTAGATTGGTAGTGGGCTTTACTAAGGATGTTGAGCTTGCTGGTCTGCATTTTTTTTTGAATTCTGATCACTTTGCATTATTTGGGGGTTACAAAAGTGCAGATGTTTTGCATCCCTGTGGATGGATGGATGGATGGAGTTCTCCCCTGAGTAATAAAAGTGTTACAGTGAGCCATCACATTGTGTAAGAATGGTGCCAAGAGAGAGTGGTGTTGTGAAGTTGTGGTGAAGCAAAGACTTTTCACATGGTGAAATCATGAAGAGTAAAATTAAGATGTTTTTCAATAGACAAACCGTTCCCTCGGTTGCTTTAAATCGTACCCCAGTTCTTGGATTTGTTCTCCCTTTTTTCAGTGTCAGACATAATTCACCATGCAAAAACTCAGAAGGCTTTTGGCCAAGAGCAGAGCAAGCTGGACATGCAGCTCCGTAGGATATGACTTAGGAAGCCCAGGGAGTGGCAAGAGTGGGGTTTCTGACAGAAACGCCTTACCAGGGTATTTCCCTTAAAGAAAGGAAACTCCTGACACAGTTACCACTGCCTCTTCACAAGGCTGATTTGGGGGAAAACCTGCCAAGCTGAAGGAATCAGTTCACACTTGCTGCAAGTGCTGTGGCAAATTTAAACGCTCCCAAATGAAGCACTGCATGATTTTGATTCTTTACCCCCCAAAAGCATGAGGGTTGCATACCTACCTAAAGCATGAGCAC
Organism: Zapornia atra; assembly: GCA_013400835.1. Lineage (NCBI taxonomy): Eukaryota > Metazoa > Chordata > Aves > Gruiformes > Rallidae > Zapornia > Zapornia atra. Next base: position 231,356 of record VZTU01022403.1, read on the forward strand.
AGGGCAAAAAGGTGGATTTCCGGGATGCTGAGCTCTTCCCACGTTTCTCCTATAGCATCAACGTTTTGGGGGACAAGAGGGATCCTGTCTCAGCTGCTTGCTCTCCTAGCATCAGCATTTTGGTGTACGAGATCCTCCACGGGCACTGTCAAGTGTTTCTGAAGGTTTTTTCACTAAGGGAGTAATTTGGCTTTAGTGTAGCAAGGTCTGTTGCACTGCTGGGGAGTGAAGGGTGTGTTAAGGCATGGGAAAACAGGTGGATTTGGTGAATTTTCCTACAGGAGATTCTTTCAAAAGTTCTGCTCCCCTGTGAAGAGACACAGAGTCGTGGGCTTCACAGTAGTGCTGGCAGTGTAACACAGAGCCTGCTCTGGCTTTAGGAGGAATAAGATGCTTTGGAGTGCGTTTCATGCTTGAAAACTATAGCTTTGTGTTTTGGTTTCAAAAAGCAGTGAAAAAAGAGCATGGGAATTTAGAAAGATAGTGCAGCATGTTCTTCCACAGAGGCTTTGAATCCTACATGATAAGACATGTACTTTGTTAGAATATGATGCCCTGACCAAGTTTGGCAAGGCACAAACATGTTTGCTTTCTGAGTAATTTGCCCTAATGGCTTCAAACCATTTTGACGAACAACAGCAATATTGTTACAGGGCTCTGGCAGAAAGCTTATCCATTACTCTCTGTCAGATCTCCACACAGATTGTTGCTTTCTGCAAGCATTATTTCAGAGGAATGCATGCTACTCGGGCTTTGCCACCCCTTCCCCGTGAGTTGATGTCTTCTCTCACTGTCTTCTGTGTTTTCTAGTAAGTTCATTTCATGTTAAATGGATTTTTAGTTCCATTTTGTGCTTGAACCATGGTTACTTGAACATTGGTGGGATTCCTTCTTGCATCCTTATATTACTACATGAAGAAGTTATGGCTGTGTACATACAGCTTACTGTAATAGGGTAGTGCCGTGGAAGAGTTGAAGAAAATCAGTGTCACCTAATTATGGGATGGCTAGCCTTGCATGTGAACTTGTGAAACATCACTGCTGTCAGTTAGGGGCAGCGAGTGCTTTTGGTACTGGGGGAACCAAATGTCAAATGCAGTTGCAAGGGTTGGGACTGTGATGGGTCTCCGTATGGTCCGCTTGCATCTAAGCCTGCCTGTAGCTAAAAAGTAGTGTGTGCACATGTTGTGTTTTATTGCTCTAATGTGTAATTTCAAGGTGAGCTGAAACCTTTACTTGGTTGTTAGTCATTATGTATTTGAAGTTCAGGCTGTGTCTGAGTGTAAGATTCAACAATCCATCTCTTGTATTTGCTAATTGCTGGCAAAAACGTTATCAGGGACGTTTTGTGGTTCAGGTTTCACTCTGCTCTGTACAAGTGTGTAGTCACGTAACCAAACCCAACAATGGATTTAGCCATTTTGTGCCTGTGTCTGTCCCGCGTGTATTCCTACAGCGTCGTGCAGCACAGTGCCTGGGGCTTTCCGAAGGAGCGGGATGCTCGCATTGTGGAGCATTCATCAGTCAGGGAAAAACTGTAGAGACATTTGAAATCTACCTGATGGTAATTAATGTGAAAGAGAACCGTATACTGATCAATAACCCTTAAAGGGATTAAAAAGGCTCATGCTCATTATAACTGGCACTGCTGTGAAGGGTAATTGGGTACGAATCAATAGGATGCTATGGGCAGCAGCCTGCTGACCTGTATTGCAGTATTAGCAGGAGCTTGAAACCCCAAAGTGAAAAACATTGGCTGGATGTTACAGTTCTTTGAGGATCAGTCTGTTTCTGAGGAATCCTGGCCTTAATTTTTCAAACACATGCCCAGCTCCGCTCATGGGATTGCGTGTGCACTGTGATGCAGCCTGTGGGACTCACCTGCCTATGGACAGGCAGTCTGTCTCCACTAGCTCTGTTACTTCCAGCTGTTCCTGAAACATTTGAAAACTGCTAATTATTTCTCAGTTAACTTGGGGGGAGGGACTTCGTTTGGTGGTGGTTTGTTGGGGTTTTTTTTTTCCATTTTTTAAAAAATTCTGTAGTGGGCCTTGTTTGGCAATAACAGGTGGATTCCAAAACGCAATCCACAAAATTATTTTTATCCTACTGGGTACAATCAGGATAATAAACTCAAACCTAGAGGGAATGTCCTTATTCTCAGTTTTGGTAGGGTTTATCTTCTTTTGCTTTGTTTTTTTCTTTTGGGGTTTTTTTTCGTAATAATTACTAGTCTAGCTAAAAAAACCCCCAACAACCCTATACAGAAAACAACAATAAATCCTGAAACAAGATCAGATGTGACGCAGACTAGAGCTAAAGTGATCTAGCGTCAGAAATCATGCTTTTTGGATGCATTTGAGCCCCTCTGAAACCAAACCTGGGGGATATATCAATTCAAAAGCAAGCTCATCATAGATGATATCTACCTGAGCATAGAATACCATGTGAATCCCAGGGAAGAGATGGTCGCGATATCTGCAATCATACGTTCTGTCTTGTTTTGTAAATATCAGCTAGATGCAACTCGATTTAATGATCTTTTTGAGTCAGGAGCTCCAAAGGCATTAGCAACATTCCGAAATTCAGGGCTTTATGGAAGCACAGCGAGACCAAGAGTGGTAGGAAAAAAAAATCATAAATCAAAACATTGAAAGGCATGCAACCGGGTAATTCAATAACCCTCACGTGCAGAGGCAGTTCACTCCACGGGGCTTTAACTGTACGTGCTAGGCGGGCTGGCTGTACGCTGGAAAGGAGTTTCCACCCCCTGCCCCAACCCAACCCAACGCCATTTACATGCATAGCTGGCCTGGTAGGTGTAAAAATAGACAGGCAGCGCCTGAATTGGAAATGGTCACCGGCCACTGCCCGCAGTTGCTGGGGTTTCGGGTTCTCTGTGACACGGGAGTGCTCGGGGAAGAGAGTCCGGTAGGAGCGGAGCACAGGCAGCGGGATCCTCCTCCTGTATCGTCGGCTGTCTGTCGGAAGCGCTGGGCACCCTCCACGGAGCAAGGGCAGTCCCACTTGTAGGAGTTAGCAGGGGAACTGATATGGGCAATGCACCGATTTGCCAGTCTTGTCATTCAGATAAGGGCTTGAGGACACAAGGGAACATTCAGGATTCGGATAAAACCCCTGACTATTACGGCTGCAACAGTGAAGAAAGTAAAGATCCTGAAGCCCTGGTAAGTCTTGGCCGACGAAAAGAGGAATCAAAGGAATAAAGTAAGACCAGGTTTGTGCCTGTTAGATTTTAAAAGGACCCCTTTGCTCAGCCTGCATTTTACTTGATAGCTTGCACTATTATGAGATCTGCTAACTGTGTCCACGCTCAGGTTTTCCTTTTGCTTTTGAGACTGACTGCGGTTAAAAAGCAGCTGTTGCTGAGCCATGCGGTCCTGTAAAAGTGTCAGCTAGAATGGGTTTTGGGGTGTGTGGAGAAGAGAACACCATCAGTGAAACCAGTCCCTCAAATGAATGGATGTAATCAATTGTCCTGGTTTGTGTAACTGCTCTAAATTATCCTGCGGCGATCGCTCTCTAAATTTGAACTCAGCACCTTTTTTTAAGCAGCTTTCTGTCCAGTGCGTGATATTATTTTCTGTGTTTGCAGCAGAGGCAGATTTTTATGCAGATGAGGGTTACAGCGAGTGGGACCAGGCACGTGCGAGGGACTGCAGGGCTCAAGAGGGGTTGCAACAGTAATGTCAGCATTTGCTCTGCAAGCCAGAGGAGAATCATTGACGTGAATACTTGTATAATGTCTGTGGCAAATACAGCACCTCTTTTATCTTTTTTTTTCTCTTTTTCCTCTTTCTCTGCTTCAGAAGTTTATTTACTAAATGGTTATTTCATTCAAAGTTGGCAATGAAAGGAGGTGTCATCAAAACCTCTGGCAGAGCAGGAAGGTTAGAAAAACTTTAGTGTCGATATATCCTAATGTTGTGGTCTCCCATATTGATCTAAAATAAGATTTTTGTCAGGTCAATAGCATGCTTTGCACTTGCATGGGTTACGGCAGTGCATTGTAAGAAATGGATTTGAGATGAATTACAGCGTTTGTAACTCCAGAGGAGTCTCCTGAGGAGACTGGAGACACTCCCAGCAGCAGCTCACAAGAAGTTCTGATTTGTCCTAGAAAATAATTTTGATGCTCCCTTGGTTTTCTGATAGGATATTTTTTTTGGGCTACAGTTTTCTGACCAGTTGTGCTGCTTATTTCCCTGACAAGACAGTTGGACTGGTTCTTCAGAAATGAAAGTTTTCTTGAAGGCAAACTTTCTTCAAGGTAAAACCATGAAATTAACCCATTTATTTGAGCTTCCACACCATTTATTTTTTATTTTCCTCCCACCAAGTGGTTTTTGGTTCAATTAACAAATAAGCTCCAGCATTTCTGATGGGGAAGGTGAAGTCAGGGGAACGGACAATGGAAACAGACTTCTTTGGACAGTGGCAGGGAGGACAGGCCTGCTTCCATTGCTAAACACGTGGATTTCAGCAGGTATTCTAGTATTTCATAGAATCATAGAACTACAGAATGGTCAGGGCTGGAAGGGACCTTAAAGACCATTCTGTCCCAGCCCTCTGCCATGGGCAGGGACACCTCTCACCAGCCCAGGCTGCTCAAGGCCCCAACCAACCCGGCCTCGAACACCTCCAGGGAGGGGGCAGCCACCACCTCCCTGGGCACCCTTTGCCGTGGTCTCACCCCCTCACAGTGAAGAATCTCTTTCTAATATCCAATCTAAACCTACCCCCTTCCAATTTAAAGCCATTCCCCCTCAGCCTGTCACTCCAGGCCCTTCTCAAAAGTCCTTCCCCAGCTTTCCTGTAGGCCCTTCAGGTACTGGAAGGCAGCTTTCCTTCAGGTGAGTGGCCTGAAGCTGGTGGGAAATGTGTGGAAGTTCCCCAGGATACAAATAAGCAAACACAGCCTCAAAGTGTTCTCTCTCTGAACATGCAGTCTCCCAGCTGCCCTTCTGCGTATGGTCAGGGGTTCAAGGAGTGAGCCAAACTGAGCAGCATGTGATCTCTGAGGGGTATTTTTTTTGGGGGGGGGGAGTTTGTGGGGTTTTTTCCTTGTTTTTTGTTTCTTGGATGCTTTTCAGTCGGCCTTCAGAGCTTTTCATATCAGGCGGAGATCAAGCACTTTGATAATGTCTTTGATTCATTTAATCATAAGATCCTGACTTTATATGACTCTGATAGGGACTGACAGAGTTGCATTGCAATATGTGTCTTGATTCAGATGTTCCAGTGCTTGGGAGATTACAGAGGGAAATGGCTGTATTTCCCTAAGGTTTACAGTCTCTCGTTATCTTTATTGTTATGATTCCTTACAAAAAAGTTAAAAAAAAATGTAAGGAAAGCTAAGTTTTGTCCCAGAGGGAGACACTGTATTATTTTTTTTCCAAACAGGAATATATTATCCAGCACAGTATTCTGTTATATATACATTTCCTATGCTTTTATACAGCTGTAGTTGTGTTTGCTGCCGTGGTTTATAAAAATGAGTGCACTATCAAGCCAAATATGATGACTCTGTTCATCTTGTACCAGGTAAAAGGTTCACAATAATTTGATTGTTATTCAGCTAACTGAAATGGCAAAACTGCTTTGCATAACCTAATCTTTTCTGAACTAAACCCCATGACGGTCTGCTGGTTCAGGCCTATCTTGCTGAAGAAATCAGCAATGTGTTGGTTTGACTGTCCTGAATTGTCCCTGTGAAGCCAAGTAACTTTGTCAAATAGGGAGTCAAATTTTGATGATGAGTCGAAATGTAAGAAGCATTAAAAAACCTATAACCAAACTATTTCTTAAGCATATATTAGAGATTTAATTTTTTTTTTTTTTTATTGGATGAAATTAAGACATCTCAGATGACAAAGCACTGGGGGATGCCACATTCACTGCACATTAGCCCCCCTCTTCACTTGGATATTTAATCACCTTCCTGTTTGCTCTTGAATGTGTATGACCCAGTCTTGCTTCATGCTGCTGGAAGTATGGCTGGATCCTGTATTTCAGGCTACCTAGGGCAGACAGCTGTCCAAATTTCAGGACAGGATCATTCTGAATTCCTGCATCATTCAGAAAAGTCTTCTTGCCCTGCTCAGGGCAGTGGATTTGGCAACGTGGACCTCTGTGTTGTACAAGACAGCGGGAGGATCAATGCAGGGAGCTGACTGGGAAGCAGCGATGCTGAGAAGTGAGAAGCACTTTGCAAAAAAACTTGGGAAATATCCGTCTCTGCAGAGTGTAGGACTCTAAGTCCAGCTGTTGCCTTTCATTCCCATTGCTACAGCAAACGGGAGAGTGCCTGGGGTTGAAACCAGAAAGTTTTAAATACGTACGCCAGAGCCATGCAGCAGAATCTTCTGAAACAGGGACTTACGGACAGTGCAAAATGCAGCCAGAAAGCTATTCATTCCTTGTCTTTTGGATACCTAAAAGTGGAATAAATAGCTTCTAAGAAGTATCCCTTTTCATTATTATTGCTTGATGCCCTAGGGAGCCGATGTGGCCTGCTTGAATTAAGAGGTGTAGCTTCTGTACAGGTGGAATGAGATGAAACTGGCTCCTCTCTGGAGCTGAATGGTTTGAAATGTATGCCAGGATTACGGGGGGTTTGTTTTATAAGTAGTGTTCAGCTGGGAATTAAGAGGAAACAGTGAGTGCTTAATATCACGACCAATATACAAACAGCAAGCGTCACAGTTAATGAAGAGAAGGGATTTGTGTGGTTTAGACAGGCTTCAAGTATGACTCCCTAGTTGATTGGGGATAAATTAATGCGAGGAGAGAAAAGGAAATTATCCATGCTGGGTACAATGCTGTTTGCATGAATCCTAAAAGAGCCCCCAAAGCCTCCTAAATGAAACCTGGTTTCTTTCTGCAGTGGACAAAATTAAAAATTCTTCATTTACTACTTCAGCATCCATTTTACCTCTCTGTGCAAGCAAAGTGTTTTCCATGAGTCTTGCTGGCAGAACTGGCACTGACTTAGAGACTGCCGCATTTCAGTAACACCCATTTTGTTTGCACCTCTTTTAGTCCATCTCAAAAGGAACATGAAATACTGTTCTCTTTTGGGACGCACCACCACCCTCACCCCCCCACCCCCATTTATGGTACCCGTAAGTTTGAATCAATGGGCCATCGCTTAATGGTGTTAAGGTAAGTAAAGCTCTTCGATTCTTTAGCACTGGCAGTGGTAACACATTTCTTTTACTGGAAAATCTGCCTTTGATGATAAGACAGGGGATGGAAGGCAATGAAAAATTAACGAGAATGATAGAATTATCTGTCGACAGTCTGTCATAAACTTCGCTTACAGGCTAGTTTTTTTGTGAAGGCTGGTTATTTTTCTGCTAGATATGCTTGGAATGGCATCCCAGCTCTTTCTAGAGGTGTTCTAGCAGTGTTACTTCTCTGATTAGGTACATCATTAGTAATGGAAACTTGCCATTGAAACCATTTAAATGCCAGCCAAGTCCTAAAGTTATTACTAACACCTGAAAATCTCAAGGTACATGTCCAGATGATCCTAAATATTTTTTTTTCCTTTAATACTGTTCCTTTAGTGAAAGTCTTGGTTCCATATCAGTATTTAAGAGATTTCAGTAAACGTTTGTGTCACGTAGCAAAACTAAGGCTGATCCTGTGGTTCATTTGAGTGTATCCTGAATCATCCTTGTTTCAGGAAATGACTAAAGGGTACTTTCACTCAAATTCCAGCATGGGACTTTTTCCCAGTAAACAATAGGATTATCCAATTCTATTTTTAGAGCAGTTTAAAAGTCTTAGTAAAAGACATGAAGATTTTTCTACTTTTTAAAGATTACTCAGACTATGGTAAAAGCTTTCATTCTTTAAGCTCAAATCCTTTGGGGTTTGATTTGTTGGGTTTTTGTTCTGGGGTTTTTTTTTTCATAGAATCATCTCCTGAGCTGGCAGGGACCCATCAGGCGCATGGAGCCCAACTCCCGGCTCCACACAGCCCAGCCCAGTCAGAGATGACACTGAGGGCATCCTCCAGGCGCTTCTTGCCCTCAGGCCAGCTCAGGTCTGTGACCCCTTTTCTGAGGAGCCTGTGCCAGCACCCGACCCCCCTCTCAGCACAGAACCTCTTCCTGACACCCAGCCTAACCCTCCCCTGGCCCACCTTCACCCTGTTCCCTCGGGTTCCATCCCTGGTCCCCAAAGAGAGGAGAGAGATCGGCGCTGCCCCTTCGCTCCCCTCGGCAGGCAGCCACAGACCCCATGAGGTCTCCCCTCAGCCTCCTCTTCTACAGGCTGTACAACCCAGGGCCTTCAGCCTCTCCTTGGGACCCTTCCCCTCCAGACCCTTCCCCATCCTCGGTGCCTCCTCTGGACACTCTCGGATAGTTTTGTGTCCCTCTTGTCCTGTGGTGCCCAAACTTACCCCCAGGACTTGGGATGAGGCCACCTCAGTGCGCGGCAGAGCAGGACAATCCCCTCCCTGGACCGGCTGTGCTGTGCTGGATGCACCCCAGGATGTGGTTGGCCCTCCTGGCTGCCTGGGCACGCTGATGGCTCATGGGTAACTTGCTGTTGACCAAGACCTCCAAATTCTTTGTTGTTATTTGGAAAAAAAAAAAATTAAAAAATCCAGGCTATGTTTTCCAGGTGCTTTTGAGATTCTGGTTTTAGATTGACACTGATGAGTATGATCCTGACTGGGCACACGTTTGTTTTCAACCTGGAACTTACACCACAATGTTTGGTAGATGAACAGCCCAGCGGCCATCAGGGATTTCATGTGCCTGAAGTTCAGCTAGCACTGAAGTGACGCTCTGGATTAGAATCCTATTACTGATACTTATATTTTAAAATCAGTGTGGTTTAACAGAACTTCTATAATTTGAAATAGTATGCATCTGGGTAAAAGACTTTTATTCTGTTCTTTTTCATAGAAAACTATGCAGTTTTGCCTCAGTTCTTACAAATCCTCCATTGACGTAGTAAAAGTCAGCTGGCAGCAAGTCCAGTATGTCAAGTTAATGAATGTAGTGGGAGGACTCCTACAGATGTCTGTGGCAGCTAAGTATCATAAAGGGTTTATAGAAGACATTGGCTTTTTTTCTCGAGTAAGGGTTGATTTTTACCTTTGTTTTCTCTTCCTCTTTTGCTGCTAATATTGGCCCAAACTCAGGAACCACAGTTAAGAATAGTTTTTAAATACATCCTTCAGCTAAAAACTTAAAACCTGCCTAATTTGATATCTGTCAGACCTAAAGGTGTGTTAAAAATCAAGCGTATGCTGAAGTGTTTTGCCAAATGTTGCCCATTACTGTCTTTATTCTTCTGGTTAAAAACAAAGCAAAACTGATTAAAGGTTTGTATGTTCTAGGGGAAAGAAAAGAGTGGCTGGGTGGCTGGTGTCCTGCAAGCTCTCGGATTTTGAAGGTGCCAAAATATAACAAACAGCATAAAATGAAAGTCATACCTCAGTGTCGCAGTTTTGGCTGGCTGGGTGCTGGTAGAGAAGGGGGGCTGCAGAGATGGCTGCTGAGAGAAGCAGCCAGAAGCTCTCTGCTGGCCCCTCAGAACAAACATCAGCCAATTCAAGACTGGAGTCGCTGCTGACCAAGGCCGAGCCCACCAGCGATGGTCACAGTGCCTCTGGGAATCACAGTGAGGAGAAAAAACCTGCAAACAGGTGCATTTTGCCCCCAGAGGAGGGAGTGAGAAGATGTGAGGAGCTGTGCAGAAACCAGTGCCGGGGAAAGGGACTGGGGGACGAGGGTGGNAACTTCTATATTGAAAGACTACTGCTGCTAATATTTGATTATGTCAGTTTTGTAGTCTTTTTGTGTTTTACTACAAAGACTGTTCTCAGAAAGCTGCACTTGACATTTAGAAGGTTTAACTGCTGTTACACTACCCCAACAAAGGTAGAGTCCTGAGTAACATAAGGAGGAGAAAACTACTCCCAGAGCTAATGGCTTTACCTGCATACTAGTTCCTCCTACCAGATTCCTCCAGACAGACACAACTGGAAGTTATTCACATGCTTCTGCACCCTTCTCACTTTTACTAATGGAAAAGCCAGATTCCTCCTATTCCATCTTTGATATTGATGAGAAAATTCCCAATTACTCTGCCCATTCCCTCATCCAATTATTGTCCTTATCTCAAATTCCTCGAGCCCCACATTGGGTACCAAAAGGACTGAGGTGGTTTGGCCCTGGCTAGAGGCTAAATGCCCACCAAAGCCACTCTCTATCACTCCCCTTTTAACCCAAAATAGGGGGAAGAAGGGAGTAAAATTGTGAATAAAGTCTGCTATGAGGGGATGGGTGGGGTGAAGGTGCTTTAAGACCTGGCTGCACTTCTCATTGCCCGACTCTCGTGTCACTGGGTGTGTAGTTGTAGTGTAATAAATTAGTTTTCTTTCCTTTATTCCGTGTTGAGTCTGTTTTGCCCATGACACTAATTGCAGAGTGATCCCTCTCTGTCCTTATCTCAAATCCTAAGCCTCCCGATATATATCTTCTCCCTATTTTGGGTTAAAAGGGGAGTGATAGAGAGTGGCTTTGGTGGGCATTTAGCCTCTAGCCAGGGCCAAACCACCTCAGTCCTTTTGGTACCCAATGTGGGGCTCGAGGAATTTGAGATAAGGACAATAATTGGATGAGGGAATGGGCAGAGTAATTGGGAATTTTCTCATCAATATCAAAGATGGAATAGGAGGAATCTGGCTTTTCCATTAGTAAAAGTGAGAAGGGTGCAGAAGCATGTGAATAACTTCCAGTTGTGTCTGTCTGGAGGAATCTGGTAGGAGGAACTAGTATGCAGGTAAAGCCATTAGCTCTGGGAGTAGTTTTCTCCTCCTTATGTTACTCAGGACTCTACCTTTGTTGGGGTAGTGTAACAGCAGTTAAACCTTCTAAATGTCAAGTGCAGCTTTCTGAGAACAGTCTTTGTAGTAAAACACAAAAAGACTACAAAACTGACATAATCAAATATTAGCAGCAGTAGTCTTTCAATATAGAAGTTATTAAAAATATGTTGGAATTATAATACATTTGGTATTTTTCATTGTGCGTAGATCCTAATGCGTTCCTCAACCTAGTTTTATTTTCCCAGCTTCTTTTTTGCAATGGTGTTTTCCTTCTCCAGTCATACCAATGAAATTAATGTCTCAGGGACTCTCTGAATCGTGAATATGGTTACACTCTGCATCTCCTTTGGGTTGCAACCTCTTTGTCCAGCATAAAAAAGCTGCTACTGGTACGTATAGTAAGTGCAAACATTAGTCTTCCCACCTACATCAGCACTGTGTAATTCTGGCTGCTGCGCATCCTGTAGTAGATCCAATGAGAGAATGTTCATTCTGAGGAGCACAGGACACAACTGAAAGGTCACTTCTGAATCCAGTTGACTCAGTCACAGGTTTCTGTGTCAGGCAATTGTTTCCTGTGTTTAAATACATGCAAACAGGTTTTGATTTGAAATCACTGAGAGTTTCTGTCCTGTGTGTCCTGCAGTGTATATCACAAGGGCTTTTTTTTGGTTTTTAATTTGTAGTTATTTCACCCTCTTGTTACACACTACTCCCTGCTTTAAATAGCCTTGTAAATAGCCTTTTAGGCCAAAGTGTGGGACTGTGTCCATACTGTTCACAACATTGTGGTGAGGGCAACTCCAGCCACAATTCCAGCTCAACACCAGTAAAAGTGGTGCCAACTTCTCTGGTGCCTTCATGACATTCTACGATTAATTGGCCTAAATACTCAAAGTCCCTTAAATTATTCAGGCACGTAATATGTACTGAAAAGAGTATTCTTCTGATTTATAAGAGTCATGATCAGTCTAGAGAGATAGACCCCTGAGATTAAAATAATTAATTACCAGATGCTACTAGGTACATCTTGGTAGAGACTGTTTGACTTGATAGTGACCTCTTGTCTCTGAAAGACTGTTGTCTTCTTCACATGTCTCAGTTCCTGTGATTCAGCTTCTCCTTTCTTAAAAAAAAAAATAAATCAGTTCATTGTGAGGTCGGTAGTGTCTTTTTCCTGGCTAACGAGACGCTTTAGATTCCAAGCATGCGCTACATGATTAGTTAAGCCTGCTATTTGAGAACTCTGGGCTTTTCAGATCATCTCTTTATTAACAAATTCTGTCCAGCCAAAGGTACACAGCAGGAATTGGATACGAAATTCCTATACCTGTTGGAATGGGAAGAGCTGTGTGACAAAAATACTGCCTTGAAATTGAAGTAAGAAAATTGTGCACATTGTTCATCCAGGAATTTAGATACTGAAATTTCCTTGAGATCTGCAATTTAATCTATCTTCCTTTGTGTCTTCCAGTAAATGAAGGGGAGGAAAACATTTATTATTATAAGCAAAGGAAGTGGCTTTGAAAGGAAAGCAGTGTTGTATTTCTTTTCTCTCAGAAGATAGATGTTTATTTCATTAAAGGCTGGGAAAATATATTTCCATTATAGCTGGTTTTATCTCATTTAACTCATTTACCAGTGTTAGATTACTGAACCTGTGCCATTGCAACTGCAGGATTTAGCTGGCATTCTGCCGTGCCTATCAAAACTGAGAGTCTGCTGTGGTAGTTTAATTGAAAGAAGAAAGAGAAAAAAATCCTTTGCCCAGTAGGTTTTTGCCCACCTCCTGATCAGGCCCACCCTCTTCAAAACTCAGATCTATGTAAATTTTCTCCATGAAAATCAAAAGAGTACACCTAGAGTTGAAACCTAAGTTGAAAACAGCTATGAATATTCAGATACATATTTTAATACACACACAAACTCAGAAACTTCAATTAAGGTGCAAGTCTACTATTTGGTTGTTACATGTCAATTCTGGATTCTGTTTTTGCTGTCATTCAATTAACAAACTGTGTTTAACAGATGAGGATTGTTCAGTCAACCTTATTGCTGGGCTCCGTTGTCCCACAGAGGGACTTGTGATTGTGGACAGGCTGGGTCCTTCACCTTATATGGAGGCTGGGAGGAAAGAGCCAACCTGCAGGAATGATGTTATTATAGGCACTATTTCAAACAAGTATTTGCATGCTTTGGAAAATGTTGTTATATGAAAGCAGTCTTCTGAAAACTGAAGCCACCTACTCCCCCAGACTGTTCTCCTAAAGCATGAATCTCATTTTCAGCAGCAAATCTGAATATGTGGATAAACTCCTAGGAGCTGGTAGAGCATACGATTCCAACACTATGCATCATGGTTTATTTTTGGGCATCTCTATAAAATGCCTTTGAGAAACAGGTGTGTGCTATGGGATGTGGTACCCTATGAGACAAGAAAGGCAACCACAGCCAGGGCAGAGGAACCAGAAGAGAAATTTCCCAGCTGTTTGAATAAAATACTGGTTTCCATATAAGATTCAGTTTACGGAGATTCCTCGAGCTCCACATTTCAAATTCAGGGGAAGTACTGGCATTGCAGTTAGCAAGCAAGAAGTTGAACCTACAGCCTCTCAGTTGTTTTTAGAAAATCCTATATTCACGTGGTCATTTCTTATGTTTTCTTATGCAGTGTCTGACAACTAGGTACTGACAAAGAACGCATTTGCATTCTGCTGTGAGTGTACTGAAGGTTGTATTTTTTCCCCTCGGTGTGTATTTGTAGTGCCCTGAAAGTTCTCATTTCTGGATGAAATTGCTTATCCCCAGTCAAAAGTTGAAGAAGATAAGTTACGTTAGAAGATGAAAGCTTAATATGAGGTTAGGTAGCACCAACTATTTCTCAGAGCATGTATTAGAATAGGGCTGCAAACAGGTTTATAAAAAAGTAGTTACTGAACAGTTGTAGTCCTCTCTCACTCTGCATGTTTTGGTAGTGGAAGGGGTCTTTTTATAGCAACTGTTGGTCCTTTTCTTTGATCAGTGTTTGGTGCCTGTAGCCCTGCAAGTAAATGGTCCAGATTCGAGCATGACTGTAGTGAAAAGACAGATTCTCTGTGGAGCAGTCAAACAGGAACTGCTGTCGGTGGTGTGTTTTTCATAGAGTACTCTGGGTGTTTGTTCCATGCTGTAAAGTATCAGCTAAGTATTCTTCAGTTCTTCCTACCTCACTCTAATAGCTCGTTAATATCCTGTGGAGATTGCCCAGCCTTAGTGGCTGCGTGTAAATCAAGGGACCCTTCCTTCGACTGACCTGAACCATGTGTGGCGTGTGGAGACAACAGTTGAAACTTGCAAATTAGCAGGTCTACACTGGAGTTTCCCAGGTTGCGAACCTCTGACAGCTCAGGGGGTTTGTGGTTGCTGCTTAAGGCATGCTTTTCCCTCATAAACCTCTTTTTTCCTCATTGGTAGAGCGCTGGCTTTTGAGCGTGACCTGCATGCGTGTGTGTGGAACTCCTTAAGAAAGTTAAAATCTCAAGGGGGGTGTGCACAGGAAAAATGACGTGATAAGTATCACACAGTGTAAAGGACTCTGGCCCCCTGTTTTTATCTTCTTTCTTGTCAAGAAAGTATCTTCAAATGAGTTTGTTGGCAGTTGGACTTCACCAGTCGACAGACTAGTAAAGAGCAATGTGCTGGCTTCTGTGCCACTGAAATGTGTCATGAATTCAACTAAAATTCCACATGTAAGGAAAAAAAATATTTAATGAGATTACTGAATCACTTAGAAAAGCCCAGAGATCAAAAATAATCATTTCCCAGTGTGGTAAGCCTACAGAAAACTGCCGCTGTTGACTACTACGGCAATTTTGTCAAAATTTTGTCAAAAATTTGAATTTGTTACTTGTTAAAGTGAGTAAATTGCTGGCACAGTAGTACTGAGAAAGGTGCTTTTTAATGACCTCAGAAGAATGGGGAAAAGGAAGAAACTTGCTGATGTCTACTGAAAAATCAGAGTTTGACAAACAAAATAGGGAAGAGAATACATGTATGAGCACTCCTGACTTTCAGTCTTTAAAACACAGATGTGAATCTTTCAAGAAGCTGGTGGAAGTGCTCACTGGTATTTGTGTGTGAATTTGTCTGTGGCGCAGCTGAATTGCAGCTTCATGTGCTTGTTCAGGTCGGGGTTAAATGAGACCATGCAAGTCCGTGAGAAGCTTGTATTGAAACAGGAGAGGTGGGTGCAATTGTGTTCAGTGAGTAGGGCATCAGGACGTGCTACAGTGAGAACGTTCATAAAAACCCAAAGATCGTGTAGGCTGGGACTTTCCAACACCTAAATAAAGCATCAGGATCTCATGGTGTGTCACTGGGGTTTCAGCATTTCTGTCCCTCTTCTATACACCACTGAGCGCTGCTGTTTCAAAGTTGAGAACAGCAAGAAGTGCTTCTGAGATAAAAGTTCCTGTGCAGGGGGTTAATCATGAAGAGTTAATTCATTATGAACCTCTTGTCTACGTGAAAAGTTACTTTCTGCATTCTGCTTGGCGTTCAGGTGTATGTAATACGTCTTGAAGTGATGTGCATTGCAGTAATTTAATTTTGAGATAACAAAAGTATGAATCAAGGAAATTAGACTCTGTTTTGAAAGTCCTGCTTGCATCTTCTTGGCCAGAAACAGATGGAATATAGTCATGTGACCTTAGCTATCAATCTGAGCTTCCAGAGATAATTGAGACTTGACTGGTTTTAGCCTTTCATGTTGCTCTGCATGGAAGAAAAACAAGTGACAATTGATTCATCCCTAATAAAGCTGAAGCTGTAGATGTTCCTTTGTCACGTCATTGTTGCTTAACCTTTTAAAAGTATAAAGCCAGGTGACTGCAGTTTTGGCATGTTGAACAGTAGTAAAGGATGGGGAAAAGAAGGTAAGATGTGTGTCCTGTCGAGAGCAAAGTTGGGCTTTCCCCATTTATTTCAAGTGTTTCGCGTTAAAATATTTCTTCTTGGTTAGGTTTTTGGTTAGGGGTTTTACCAGACACTTGATTTCCTTCAAGGCCAGTTAAACTTTAAAATAGAAATGTGCTTCTTTGTGTGCACACACACGTCGCAGGAGAGAGTGTGGTGCTAATAGCTGCCTTTCCATCTTGAAAGGGATCTCCTTCGAGTACCTGTCAGAATCCGTTCCTGTGCCAAGCCTCATCCCAACACTTCCCTGAGCAAAGCCCAAAGCTGTGAAGGCTTCTGTCAGCGTCTGTCCCTGCGCTACCTTCCCTGTCACCGTGCTGTGTGTTTAGAAAGACGTGCTGTTTCCTTAACAGTGAAAGATACGGACAATGCGCTGAAGTTTGCTGAAAGGAATTTAAAAGGAAATATTTTTGTCTTGGCCTGTAGTGCGGTTGTAAGAGGGATCATTTTGACGACATCCATCTGTTGCAGTTTAAAATAGGTTGGAAACAGGGATTGTGAAGTGAGTTAGTACAGCATGAGAAGCAGGGGGACTGAAATAAATGCACTGGAATGGATTGGGTGACTGAAATAAATGGCTTTGTTGATGGGTATTCGTAAGCAGAAAGTGGGAGGCTTTTAGGATATTCTCAGGATGTGAGAGAATGGTTTTCAACCTAGTGCTTCTGGCGGGGCGGTGGAATTAAATGGGAGCTGTGCTCAGTCGGAGGTGTTTCACTGGAACGCCAAGTGCTGATCTGATGGCGTGTATGCCCTCGAGTACCTCTCTCGTCATCCCCACCAAGCAGGCTTTTACAGCTATTTATCTGCTTTCTGAAACTCACTCCTACTCTATTTATTTAAGTCTGAAAATGGCTCCTGTCTTTGTGCACAGTCCTCGATGCTTGTTCTGTATAATCATTGCTTCTGTTGCACGACTGGGTTTTGGCTTTTCCTCCCGTTATCTGCGGTTGCATTAGGAGCCAATTTACCTGCGTGTAGATTCACATGTGGGTGGACATCAAAGCGTGTGCAGCTTTCAAATAGCCAGTGTAATTTCATGCCATCGTTGTAGATAATGGTGCATTTCATAATCCCTTACTTAAGTGTACATCCCACACCCTACCTAAAAAATAAAAGCATGATTTTTTTTTTTATAATTCCCCCACCTAAAAATGGTAAGGGATCTTTAAATGCGGGCAGTTTAGGAGTGAGCATGTTTTTACCCTGGATTTAGATACTCAGGCTGGAGTACTTCATCCGCTCTGTTCTGTGGTTAGTTACACTTGCTGTGCTGCCTGGTTTTGTGGGACTTTTTTTTTCCTTTAGCACACCCCACTTTTGTGTCACAGGCGATAAAATAATGCCATAGAACTCTTTTTGTTCTTGGATATACTGCTTTTTCTCCAGTGTGTACCTCTGTGTTCAGCCAGTGTGGGTGCAGGAACGTGAATTATAGTCATGTAACTTTTTATAAATCCAAACCAGTGTATGTTTTATTAAGTAGCACAGATAATAACAGGATCCGTTAATTATTAACGGTTTTGACTGCGTGTGTGTGTGTGTTAAAAGAACCCAAACAAACCAGAAAACTGTGGCTAGCAAGTTGATGCATATGCTTTTTCTTGTTGCTAATATCAGTTACTCTGATGTCTGATTTGTTACCTTTTTTTTCCCCCCTTTGGCTCTTGCTAAATTTTGAAGCAATTCAGCAATTGCTGCACTATTTTCCTCACCCTGTCAGGTCTGCAGTTCTTTTGTGCCCGTATTGCCCGGTTTAAGTATGTTAATTAATGCAGGTAGAACACAAAGTCAGTTCTCTTCACAGTGTTACTCCCCTGCACCATAAACCGCAGAAGCCTTTCACTGCTGATAGAGCTGTGCTGTCTTTTAAGTAGGAGCTAACCAGAGATCTCTTTCTTCTTATCTTTCTCTTTTCAGTCTGACAGCAATGCAAGCTTTCTCCGAGCTGCCAGAGCTGGCAATCTGGACAAAGTAGTGGAATACCTGAAAAGTGGAATAGACATTAACACATGTAATCAGGTAAGATATTCGAAGGGCAGAAGTTGGTAAGAGCAAGCTGCAAGAACAACCCCC